>JARHVA010008376.1:50000-67500 GCA_037957365.1 Torreya grandis | reverse complement strand
ACTATGATTAGCCTTCCCATAAACCATTACAGTGTCACTATGTAAATCCTTGATAACAATTGAATTAGGTGTGAATACAACTCACTTCCTGGCATCTATGTGAGTGATTTGGTACACTGACAAAAGATTAGTGAATAGTCAAGGAACACACAAAACATCATTAAAGGTCCTGCCATTACTTCAAATGATCCTTTACCATAGAATTTTGCTGAAGTGTCATCACCCATGAAAATTGAAGGCATGAAACATGGATCTCTTTTTTAAAATAGATCCTCTAAGGATGCCATGTGATAGGAAGCACCCAATTCAATAACCCAAGTCAAAAGATCAGAATACTAAAACAAGTGTCTTTCCCTTGTTTTTACCCTTTTTGTTATCTTTAGCATTAACATAATCTTGTGTGTATGTGTTTTGAGTTGAGGATTTAGGAACATTGATGTTATTCTTCTCAAGCATCTTAGTCAAGGTGATAATCTTCTTTTTCATGCAATTAGATTCATCATGCCCAAGTTCCTCGCAAAAATTGCATTTGAGTTTCTCCTTCTTAGGTTTCCCACTTGAGAAGGACTCATTTGATGATGCCTTAGGCTTGATATCTAATTTATTATTCTTCTTTTTCTCATGATATATTTTAGAATATTTCTTCTCCTATTTGTCACTACTAGAACTCTTCTTCTTATCATGGTTGATAATCAAGGCATGTGATTTTGAAGGCTTTAGTGCACCCATTTAAACCATATTATCTTTCTCCTAAGTTAGTTCAGCAACAAACTCATCAATTTATGGCATTTTCCAAGTGGATCCAAGTGCACGTTTGGTAACATGAAATATAGAGACAAAAACTAAATATTCATGACCTAGTTTTACAAGCACTCATAAAATCAACTAGTCATCTATTTTATCAATACCACATTGTTTTAACTACAATCTCAGTGATTTAAACTTTGTAAGGAAGTCTTGTATAGTTTTATAATTACTTGGGCTTAATGTGATGAGCTCATTCTCTAATTAATAACCTCTGATGATGTCTTTCACTCAAAAAAGCTTGTCTAAGATGGTCCAGATGTCGTTGGGAGTTTTTATAGATTCAACATGAAACAGGAGGTCATGAGACATTGATAGGCATAAGAACCCATAGGCTTTGTCACATATTTTTTACCACTTAACCTTTTATACATTTGTAGATGGCTCAGTTTCCTCCCCCATAGTGATTTGATAGAGTCCTTTACCTCTTAAGGTGAGATGCATTTCAGACTTCTAGTCGAGATAGTTAAATGATGTGAGTGGTTCAATAATGTTTAAATCCATTAGTGTAGATCAGATTGAGATAATTTATAGAATTGAGATGAAATCAAATAAAATATTGCACATAGTACAAGTACCTCCTTGAACTATCAAAAATAACCCCCCTTAAATTTTAATACAACACATGCTCAATATCAAATGTCGGGCACTTTCAAGAATGTGTCTATGGGTTAGGAACAATTGATAATGCATCCAAGAAAGGTAAAAAGGGTTGAATTGAATTTTAAGCGATTACACCATGAATAAAATGGATGTTACAAAGGGCCTAAAACAATACCAAAAATTTATAGAGCTTGATAGAATATGCACTTTTAAAAAAACAACAATCAAAAAAGAGATAGAGATTGAAAGTTATGGCACTTACAGGTTCATATGTCTACACATTCCTAGACTCTTTCCAAAAATGGAAAAAAAATTCACACTTGTGATTTTTTACCACAAAAAACAAACATGAAAAGAAAACTAAGTAGATGTACCTTACAAATTTGAGCATTAATGACCCTTCAAACATATAGGTCAGTCTCAGATGAGTAATTGGACTTCTTAGACTACATTGCTAAATGGAAGAAGGTAGTCGTGGTACCCTAAAATTTTGAGTTGATCTTCCATAATATACACCAAAGTTTTTGACCTGATCTAATTGACTTTTATAAGTAACCACCCTTTTAAAACTTGTGTAAGTAATAGATTCCATAAAGTCTATGTTGGTTGAGTGAAGTGTTATCCAGAGTTTTTGACTAGCTATGCTTGTGGTAGGATAAGTTGCAAGTAGTGACCCCTTATAAGTCTAAGGGTATCTACAATAGTATAATATAGGTTTTGGCACCCTAGTTACTTAACTTTAGGAATTTTCAAGTAAAGAAACTCCATAAGTTTGATTTTTTCTATGGGTAACTAAGCAAACTTTTCAAACAACTCAACTTAGAAAAGTGAAGTTGCTCACTGTTGAAAGTCCAATTTGGTCTGCTGGCTAAGTAATAGCCCTCCAAAAGTCTAGATTGGTCAATAGAATCTCCAATGTATGTAACATAAGGCAAATTAAATATAGATCCAATGTAATGACCACCTATAGATCTGAATAACACATAGGTATGACTAGAATGAAGGCATGCAAATCAAGGCAAGCCAAAAATGTCCAAAATACTTTAGTGATGGAATTTATGTAAGAGACCATTTGAGATTTTGAAATCAGGAAGAAACCCTAGGACTTTTTTCACAACACAAGACATATGTATTTTTGTAGAAAATGAAAAATGAGGCCTTGAGATGCCAAAAATAAAGGAAATATGATGATTCTAGAAGTAGGTCATGTCTACAGTCGATTCAAGGGTTTTTGCACCTTCTAAAACCAATGGCATAGTCATTTTTGAGATTTAAAACTCCTGTATAAATTTTGCATGAATTCTCCAAGGAATCCAACCAAACCCTTCTTTATGATAGAATAACAAATGTATGTAAGATTTCACTACAATGATTATTGTAATACTAGAAAAATAGCTCTGATACTATGTCACATTAGCCACAATATGAGATCCTTGAAAAAAATATTGAGTAAATCTATGTATGGAGTAATGAAATCATAGATAAATTACAAAGGAGGAAGAAGCTTATCTTCACACATTAATATTGCAAAATATTACCTCCTTGCATAAAATTGCAATAACCTATCTAACCTTCCAAAGTGGAAAGGTGGGGTACATATAGGTAAAATTAGGGCAACATGAGGAAGCCTATAATTTTTATAATTAGATAATTACATTAAAAATTTAAATTAGCCTATGTGACCCCTTGATAACTAACCTAAAGAAACTTAATTGACATAGATGGCCATAAGGCCATATAAGCAAAACCCATGGAAAAATGCACTACACTAACATAATATAGTCATAGATGAGGGATACCAATAATATTTACGTATATCCATAATATCAGTATATGTGGATACCAGTCATAATATAGAATAGATATCCATGAACTAGACTAATTAAATGATAAGAAAAATGATTTACTAATTTTGTTTGGACACGTGTGAGATACCTTGTTAATCAGGTTAATTACATCCTCATGAACAAATAATATTGTAGAGGATCTTGCTCATGTAATTTTGACATAGTTTTTAATAAAGATTATGTTTATACAACATATAACTAAGATTATGACATTATTGGTTCTCAATGTTATTTTGACTGGTTGTTTATATAAATTAGTTGAACTCAAGAACAATGAACTATGATAATATGGGTTTTCATAGAGTATCTTTTATTGGAAATGACTTATAGTCATTAAAAAATTGTAATTTAGAATATTTTATACCTGGATGGTGTAAACTATAGTTGTTATTCTTATTAATTATGTGTTATATGATGTTATGGAGATTCATTCATAAGTTTAACAGACAAAATCTATGCATTTGATTATTCGTGTACTTAGCATGTTTTATGTTTGTTAGTAGGAGATCATGTGTATGAATCTATTGGTTATATTTATGATAACCAAATCTTGCATTGATGATTGTGTGTTAGTGAGATGGACTTCACTCCCTTACTAGCATCTATTGGCTCATTTGAAATTAATTAATCTTAAATATAATTAACTTTTGAAAACTTTGGCCAAAGTAGTATTAGTTAGACATTAGCTTTTCATATGTATTATTTACATGTTTGTGCAATATAATTTTAGAACAAATTTATATATGGTACATTACATGTTTCAAAAAATCATACAACACATGGGTACAAACTTGTCTCTCTGGATTCTTGCACCACCACTATCTACTCATCCATGAAGGGAGGTCCATTCCCTAATGGGATATTATGCAGGGGATCATTGGCATGAAAAATTGCTTGAATGGTACTCTCCCTCCCCATAATAATACTTGGATACATCACTTGATATTTGTAGATACTAGAGTTTTTAGAAACTCATGCTTCGTGAAGCCATGTATCTTGTATTTGTACATTTTTTAGTATTTATTATTGAAAACATTGTCCTGATAATTTGTAATTATATACTTATAGTCCATTGATAGCAGTGGTTGTATGATTATATGAGCCATGGCTAGAAGATTGTAATTAATTTCTATACTCAATTATGATGGTATTCATGTTTCTAGTGATTAGTGATGGATAAATGTCACATGCTGATTTTATAGTTATCATACTTATAGTACTTAATATGGATCACTAATTGGATTATATTTTTTGTAATATAATTAAAGAATATGTTATTATAATAAAAAATCATGTATTTCTAGGTAGATCCTAGTGGGGATGTTAGAAATTTCCCCATGTATTTTGTTGAAGGGAATCATAAGGACTTAACTCAAGATACTCATCATCTTCTTCATGCATAATATATGTGCCAAGATGCATTTCTTCAATGAGCTTGTATGGATCAAACACATGTTGATCAACTCCCCACTCATCAAGATAGAGGTTAGTTATGCCATCAAGAGGTGTGAAATTTTCATTTTCATTAGCATGGTCTTCCTCTTAATTGATTTTGAAGTTCGTGTTTGAATTTTTAGGCACATATGGTTCTACATGAAACATGGCCAAATCTTCATCCTTGATAGAGACCATAACACCATACATGGTCCTAAATGCCATGTAGGACCAAGAAGATGAGAATATAAAATTAGTTGATGAAACCACTATTTAAATGACCTTTTTAACCTCAAAAAACATCCTTCAAAACCATTCTTATCTATCAAATTTTGACATGGAGAGACATGATTAAATCAGACCCTACTTGGATGGATAAGGCAAAGTGACCTATTATCACTCTTAAAAATTGTTCATAAATTAGGTTATATGAATATTCAAACCAATTCCACTAATTTTAATCTTATTATGACCTATAAAAATGTCCAAATTTTCATCCCCTAACTATCTCTCTCATGGTTGTACCATATAGTTGAATTTTGCCTTTCTAAACTTGTGAAGGAAGAAATGGAGAAGAGATTGTGTTTGAAGCATATATACGACCTGAGACTTGGTCCAAAGCATAAAAATAATCTTAGGAATCCAAAGGGACACTATAATACCATTTTCAACTGAAACGTGATCTTCCAAAGTCATACATGTGCCAAAACATTCTTTTAAAGTTGTAGTTTACTTAGTTTAGGCATCCAACTCCAGATTATGTCAGTCTCTAACAATATTTGAACATTATATGAAACTAGGTACATTAGGAAACCTTATTTAAATGTTTTAATTTAAATATGGTATGTACAATTCCTTCAAATAGGCCAAAAGGTGACCAAAATGGTGTTTTAACACATAACAAGAAAATAAAAGGTTAACACATGATGATATGACCTTCAATATGTTGGTGCCCCAAAATGCATGTAGGCTAGTAAAGTAGAGAACCCATGTGGAGGCATTTAGGCCTTATGGTGCCAAGGAAAACCAAACTATTATAAACCATGGCATGAGAGAAAACACACCTATGTGGAATAAAGTCGAAAGAGTTTAATGTTTGCAAAACTTAGAGGACATGTGGCATATTAGTGGGGATGTGGAGGTTGACTACAATGTCAACTAATTCTTAAACATGTTCCAAGCTCCACTGGGAATAAAAGAAGGTAAAATCAATTTTAAAAAATTGTAAATGAGGAGGTCGAGTTCCAATGAAAGTCAAGGGTTAGAAACACAATTGCATTTGGTGCTAAAGAGTTCTACCACGCTTTAGAGGGGGATAAAACTATTTTAAAATAGTTCATGAAGCTTGTAGGAAAAGTATAGAAGAAATAAATCATGATAAAATCAATTTTTTAATTGGAAAGTGTTCTGATTGTTTTGGTTCCCATAGAACAGTGACATGAATTTGGATGGTGGAAGGTAGAATCCCATAAGCAATTTTCAACATCTCTTAAATTACAAATTACATAATCACTTCCATATCCCATGAGATAAAAATAAATAAGTGGGAAAAATCAAAGAGGAATGTACATGCCCAATTTTTTTTGTTTAGGGGACATGCTTGGATAGTAGAGCTTCTTGGTGTGATCATAATTTTGTATGTGGAAAGTTGTAGTTCACTGCACTTGTGAAATATTATGGCCATGACTCAAATTCCTCCCAAGGTTTTGATGGTGCTTGGAACTTTAATTAACAAAGGTTTTTCAATCCGACATTGTAGTTGGTAGATACTCTAAGAAAAATACCAAGATATTGAAGCAACTTCATGTTAAACAAGAAACATTTTGAGCTATATTTGATAAAAGACACTGACTGAGTTTCATGAAGGGAAATTTTTAGTATTTGTTTTTATGGGTGTTGCCACATGTGGACTTAAATTTTCTAATGTATATCTTATTATACATTATGAACTTCCAATAAATCAAAAAAAATGTTCATCTATATGGTCGTATAGTGTATGCAAGAAACAAAAAATGTAAAACTTGGTACTCAATCCAATTGACATTCAAAAGGGTTCAAAGAAAGCATACAATTTCCTTAAGAATTCTAGTTTGAAAACCATTGAAAAGGGAAAATTTGGCATTTATGGAGGAGTAAATGGCCATCTCCATGAAATCTTCATAAGGTTTTACATTGCTATCAAAAGCATGGCATTTTAAGAGTACATTATCACAATAGAACAATATTAGTTATTACATTCTTTGTGTTTGATATCCTTATCATTTAAACAATGATCATTGGAATTCTAAGATCAAATAAATGGGCAATGATGATTTTCACTAATGAATGTTTCAGATCTAGATGTGTTGTACAAATATGATAGATTATTGTGTTCAAGTGAGTAATGGCCACAAGAAAAAGAGATTTGTTTTTGGTGAAATTTTAAATAGGGTACTCTGCTTACCCAGGTTTCCAAAATGGAGTGAGTTTAGAAAATACAAAAAATTGTAACTTTCAAAAAAATTCCAAAAATAGCTCCAAAGCTCCCTGATAAATTTGAACAGGAGATGCAACATGCAAAAATTAGGGTCTCAAAATGTAGTTTTTAAATTATGGTAAACTCTCCCAATCCTATTGGTCAAAGCAAGCATGAATAAAAGTCAACTCAAGAGGATATTTAAGGAGATCTTGAGGAAATATACAATTTTTCACTTGTGAAATTTGTAAACTGCACTTGGATCTCCATCTCTACCAGTCAACACTAGTCAACATGGGGTCCTAATGCAAATGGGAACTTTCAAGACCATTTGAAAATTTACAAAATTGTAAATTGAAATTGCATTTCCCATTTCCCTAAAGGATTATTTTTAGGGAAACATGAAACCCAAGTGCAATTCATAATTTTGAAAAATTGTAAATTACATTTGGAGTTCTAAATTCCCTAAAAGGAGCTTTTGAGGGGAATGAGAACCCTAATTGCAATTTAAAATTTTGTAAAATTGCAAATAGCAGTTGGAGTTTTGAATTCCCTAAAAGGAACTACAACTGTGAATTGTAATGTTGTAATTTTAAATTATACAATTTGTAAATGGAAATTCCCTAGGGAATTACAAGTATTAATTGCATCTCTATAATTCACAAATTGCAAATTTACAAAATGGGCCAGAATTCACCCAAAAGATCAAAAAGAGGAAAATAATGCATGTATAAATGAATAAAACATGGAGTAAATCCTAAAAAGGCCAATTTACAAAAAACATATGTGAAAAATCAAATTTTAAAAAGCAAATGTGAAAAGGCAAAAGTGTAAAAAGCAAAAGTGCAAAGTGCAAAGTGTTAAAAACCAAGTTTGAGCCAAAAGGTAAAAATTAAAATGACCTATTTTTTTGTATTTTCATTTGCTTTACTTGTTCAATTACCTCCATGGAATAATATTTTAGGTCTATAAACCCAAGGTAGGCCACTCCAAAGAATAAATCTCAAGTAGTCAAGGGTATGGAGTGATTAAAAGCTATCATTACAAGAACAGGTTGTTCTTTCTCATGAATAAAATGAAGGGTATCTATCAGAGAATTTTGAGATGTGATAATGAGTGTTAAAAGGGAATCTCCAATCAATTACACAAGAGGACAAAGTTTTTTTGGCCTCCACCATGAATTTTCACCTTCCAGCTCATGTCAAAGCCATGTCCAGCCAATTAATCAAAGTATGTGCTCCAAATCTTCATCATTTCTTATAGACGTAGTTAGAGAATAATTTTTCATGAAAATGGGTGTTGATTCCAAGCATGGTATAGGGAATATTACATATAGTAGCATCTTGGTAGAACTTGGAGGGGCGTTTTGCAATTTTGCAAATTATAACCCTCATGGATTTGAAAGTGGTTAAAAAATGTATAAATATAAGGTTTGTCATCTATTCTTTGGGTTGTTATTATTAGTCTTTGTTTTTTTGTAAGCATAGGCTATTCAAAATTTTAGGATCATTGTTGTGTGAATTTTTTATCTCTTGTTGAGGTGGTTTCAAATGTACAACTATTAGTGAACTCTGAGAACATGTTTATATGTCTCCCTTGTCCAACATGGAGTAAGTCCACTATGCATGTACCCATGGAAACATTTTTAAAAATTGATGTATGTAAAATTTTCTTTCAAGATAAAGTAAAATACTTGTGGTTATTATTTTTTTCCTATTAATGAAATACAATGAGATGTTTTACATGCTATGTTGATTGGATATCTAGTTTTGTACTTATGTATGGTTATCATCTTGGGCATAGATTTGGGTTATAAAACCCATTTTTGAATAGCGATTTTGAAATATTTTTTTGAATACCTCTAAGGGCACCCTAGGTTCATGAATTTGATAGGGAAAGGTATTTGATATTCTAAATGTAATGTATTCTCTAGGGTTTTAAGTATCATGTAGATACTTGCATTATATTGACACCAATGGATGCAAATTGCTCCTGGTAGTTTCCATTAGCTTATAAGTCATTTTTCTTAAATATGTACAATAAGTGATTCCATGAATTTTTAAATAATCCCCACTATTTTAAAACAACCATCACACTACCCCCTTTTTATTATTATCACCTTGTTTTACCCTATTTTTCCATTCACATAGCACACCCGTTGCATACTATAAGTGTTATTTGCGTATAGATGGATAAATATTTCCTATATAACATGTGTTTACAGTTTGTGCTTTAAAGACCCAGGACTATAGTTTTCCATTTAGCCCCTATTATTGAAAATTCTTTAGAATGAAAATTTTAGTCACTTTCCCATTTGTATTTAGTAGCTTGTGTGTGACTTAGTGCATTTGTTCATTTTGTGTGATAGCCCTTCATGGGTCGAGTGAACAAGTTTGGTTATGCCTTGGTCACATTTATGTCTCTTTGTGATAAAAATACTTATGGAGGTTAAATTTTATAATCACTCCATGTTATGAAGATACGCCTTAGGTCCTTTCATATTGGTTCAGGTAGAGCTAGAAGTAGTAGACCACTAACCATACCCTTTATTAGTGCTTCTCAGTCATTTTCTTTGTTAGATTAATTCTTGATACAAAACCCTCCCCCAACTATAATGACATATCAGTGGGTTTTTCATATTTTTTTCCATTTTTGTTGAGTGTTCAAGGTTGAGTGAAAGAGGCATACAAATTAGAACCAACACTCTTCCGATGCTATTGTTGGGGATTATTTTAGAAATATAATATAATTTTAGGTTTGAAAAAGGTTATCTACCACTATTTTATTTCAAGTAATCTCATATGCATTCTTGGATGAAGTTCAATCATATTATCTCATAAGTTTGAAAGCTAGGGTTCTTTGAGATTGATTTTCTATCTTGGTCATCAATGTCACAACACTCCAATGGGGATGTGCCAAGAATTGAGATATTTGACAATTTGACATCTACTAAATTTGTTTTAAACATCTATAAATTTATCATGTCTTGATTTGGTTTCCCCTTGTTGAACATGAATATGAAATTTTCATTATCTTTGATTTCATACATCATCACTAATTTCATCAAGATATGGTTTCAGTATGTATCACTACAAGTTTGTAAATGGTTATATTCTAAAATTTTGCTTCTAGTGATGACTCCAAAATATCATCTAGTTTCAAAGAAAGATCAGTACCCACTTCGAATATCTTTAGATTTGAGTGTCTTTTTTCTCACAAAGCTAAAATTACTGAGGTCATCCTTCAAAGGTGACTCATCTAAGAAACTATCCTCACCCTTAATTATTCATCAAAAAAGGAGACAAGTTTGGAGGTTTGTTGAAGAGTAATTTGTAGCTATAAAACATTGTGTGGGATATCAAGATTCTGATAATCCTAAACTTTTGATTGTTGAATTTTTTATTGATGAATATTGTCATAGCTCTCCTAGAGATTCAGAACTATATATTAAAATTTATTATCCATCTCCTTCTCAATCAAATAAATCCCCTCCTATTTTTCATATACAAGTTTCACCCCATTCAACCCCTCACAACCCTTTGTCATTTATTCTTTAATCTCTCAATAAAAAGATCATGAAGTATAGGGATCAAGATGAGAATGAGCATCTTCAATTTTGTATTCCCAAATTTAGAACTATAAATTTTGATGACATGAAAGGATATCCTAATGAAGTCCCAAACAAAGTCAAGAACTATGATCCAAAATTTCAAGGGAATAATGTAGTGAGTGATGACCAGTACTTGAGTGATTTTCATAATATCATTGAAGATTATGAGGTTGAGTATGAGGATGGGTGCATCAAGATATTTATGTACACATTAAAATAAGATTCATGTGAGTGATTCAATTCCCTTCCCTATGGATGCATTGATTCATGGGAGGAAATGAAGAATGTGTTCAAAATTCCATATGGTGATTAAATTGATCTAAGGTTCCTTTTTGATAGAGTTTAAAACATCAAGAAGAACCCCAATAACTATGTGTATAACTTCAATAATACCTTGATGTAACTGCCTGAGAACATTATTCCTAATGATGCAACATGCTTGATAAAATACTATGATGCCTTTGACAATAAAGTTGCATACTATTTGAGGGACAAGGCTCCCACGGACCTACATTAGGAATTCAATATACCTATCCAATTTGAGAAAAATATAAAATATATGGGAAAGCCCATGAAAAAATAAGATGATGTAAAATTGGTCAATCTATAAAAAGCATACTCTACAAAGACAACCAACCTTGAAGAGATCTTGAAGACTTTGGCCTCTACTATCAAAGAGGTGTCCTACAAGATATTTATAGTTGAGAAGGGGATCCCTCATGGGTCTAAAAGTCAAGAGATATCTCATAATTCAAATAAAGAACCAAAAACTATTTTATGCGATGACAAAAATTAGAATAGATGTGTTGTAAAATAAGTACCTAATCTATTGCATGCAAAAGTGAATATTGTGAATAGTGATTTTGACATTCATTAGAGAGATAAGTGCTTCCTTCCACATCCCCCATGTGATATTACTAAGAAAAGTGATGAAGATGTGGATGATCATGATTCTATGTCTGATGATGAGATTTTAACATTCAATTATCATGTCTCCTAGAGTAAGTTTTATGCCTCTATGGAAATGATGAGTGTTACTACTACTGATCAGTTTTGGAGTATGGTCAAGAATGCCTTGATGTATAAATTTACTTTTTATGCTAATATGATACAATAATATGAGTTACCCAATCATATTTTAATTAGAGATCTAAAGTGTGTTATAAAAAAAAGTGTTACACATGAATGTGGAATTACGTAACCTCATTCGGAAAGTGGATATTGTTGATCAACCAACTATTATTGATGTTGGGTTTGAAAATAATGGTTTTTTTTTATAATTTTAATATATAAAGAGGGGATATTTTATATGATCCTAAGGATGAACATTTTAAATATTATTTTAATAAGTACTTTGAGTACATGAATGACATTGATGAATTTGAGGCACTCTTACTTGGTACTCACCTGATTGTAGCTAAAAAATAATCTTATTTATAGATATTAAAAAGGTACAAAGATATTTTAGCATGGTCTTATCTAGATTTAAGACCATATATGGAGGATCTATTTTAGTGCTTCATCCCATTATATCCTAGTAGCAATACCTTCAACCAAATGTAGAGATTGATTTACTTCATCTTGGCCACCAAAATGCTAGAAAAGTTAAAGAAATTAAGGGATAATGAGATATCAAAGCCACTAATTAATGGAAAATATCTAAAACATTTCCTCCATTGAGCCCATGATTATGTATGTACTATATAGTATATATTTTTGTTACTTTGTCCTTATATTACTTTGTTGCCCCTCTGCTTGAGGCCTTACTTATACAGTTCCTTTTGTGTTTTTGTTATGTATTCATATTTAAATCCTTTTGATCTATTTTCATCAATATGAATTTTATTTTTGAGCCTTCATGGGTGTTTGTTTATATAAATTACTAAGTTTTGACTCCATGGCCTAATGGATTGATACCTAGTATTTTGTTCTAAGGTTCTTTGCACATTTGTAGGGGTGTACATCCCTAAGTGAGAACCAATGTTGGTGCCCCAAAATTCACATAGGCCAACAAAGTGGGGAGCCCACATGGAAACATTTAGGCCTATGTGGCACCAAGGAAAATCAAGCTATTATAAACCATGCCATAAGAGAAAACATGCCTTCGTGGAACAAAGTTAAAAGAGTTGAATGTTTGTAAAAATTAGAGGATGCATGACATGTTGGTGGGTATTTTGATGTTTTTTGTAAAGTGAAATAATTTATAAATGTATTTCAATATCCAGTAGGAATCCAAGAAGGAAAAAAAAAATTTAAAAAAAATACAAATGAGGGGGTCGAGTTCTACCAGAAGTTAGGGGTCACAAAAGTAATTGCATTTGGTGACAAATATTTATAGTAGGGTTTATAAGGGGTAATGAAATTGTAAAATGGTTGGTGAATATCGAGGTAAAATTATGGTGTAAATATATCATGCCAAAATCAATCTTTAAATTGTAAAGTGTTGTGACACATCTAGATCTTGCAAAATAGAGACATGAATGTGGATAATGAAACACTGAATCCCATAAGAAATTTATAACTTATACTAAATTTAAAATTGCATGACCAGTTTTGGATCCTATGACAAAAAAAGAAATAAGTGGTTAAAATACAAGAGATTTGTTTGGTTATTTATCATAAGGGACATGTTTGGATAGCAGAGCTTCTTAGTGTAACTGTACTTTTACATATGGAAAGTAGTAGTTCACTACACCTGTGAAATTGTATGGCCTTGATTTATATTCCTACCTGGGTTTTGATGGTGTCTTCAACTTTAGTTAACAAAGGGTTTTCAATATGACATTTTATTTAGTGGATGGTGTAAGAAAAATGTCAAGATCATGGATCAACATTGTGTTGAACAAGAAACATTCCAAGTTGTATTTGATAAAAGACATTGATTGACACCTATGAAGGGAAACTTTTAGTATTGATTGTTATGGGTGTTTTCACATGTGGAGTTGAGTTTTCTAATGTAGATTTTATTATAAAGTATTAACTTACAATAACTCAAAAATTTATATTCATCTGTCTAGGCATACAGAGCATGCAAGAAAATAAGAAATGTAAAACTTGATGCTCGGTCCTATGGCCATTTAAAAGGGTTACATACAATTCACTTCATAAATCTAGTTTGAAAACCATTACAAAGGGGCATTATAGAATTTTTGGAGGAGTCAATGTCCATCTAAATGAAATCTCCATAGTATTTTGCATTGATATCAAAAGCATAGTATTTTAAGAGGACATTATCACATGGGAACAATCTTAGTTATTACATTTTTTGTGTTTCATACCCTTCTCATTTTAGTAATGATCATTGGACTTCAAAGATAAAATTAATGGGTAATTATTATTTTCATTGATGAATGTTTCAGACCCAGATGGATTGTTGTGTTGAAGTGAGTAATGGCCATAAGGAAAAGAGATTGGTTTTTGGTGAAATTTTAAACAAGGTACTCTGCTCAACCAGGTTGTATGAATGGACCGAGTTGAGAAAATCTAAATAATTGTGAAATATATCTCCAAAGGTCCCTGATAAATTTTAATGGGAGATATAAATTGCAAAAAACATGGTCTCAAAATGTAGTTTTCAAATTATAAATAACTCTCTCAATGTTATCAATCAAAACAAGTGTGAAGAAAAGTAAACTCAAGAAGAGCTTCAGGTAAATATTGATGATAAATACAATTTTGCACTTATGCAAATTATAAATTGCACTTGGATCTCCCTTTTGCCATAGTCAACACCAGTCAATATGGGGTCCCAATGTAAATGGGAACTTTCAATGCCATTTTCAATTTTGAAAATTTGCCAAATTATAAATTGCAATTTTAGTTCTTGTTTCCCTAAAGATTGATTTTTAGGGAAATATGAACCACAAGCGAAATTTAAAATTTTAAAAAATTGAAAATTGCATTTGGAATTATAGATTCCCTAAAAGTAAATTTTGACGGGAATGGGAACCCCAATTGCAATTTCCATTATTTACAAATTTGTAATATGAAAAATGCATAATTGTAATCAATGCTTGTAATTACCATAGGAAGTTCCCTTTTCAAATTGTAGAATTACAAATTAAAACATTGTAATTTTTAGTCATAGTTCCTTTTCGGGAATCTATAACTCAAACTAAAATTCACAATTTTTCAAAATTACAAATTTTAGTTGGAGTTCTAGATTTCGTAAAAGGAACTACAACTATGAATTGCAATGTTGCAATTTACAATTCTACAATTTACAAAGGGAACTTCCTAGGGGAATTACAAGTGTAAATTATAATTACGCATTTTTCAAATTACAAATTTGTAAAAGGAGACAAAATTTCCCTAAAAGGTCAAAAAGTGAAAAATAATGCATTTATGCATTTAAAATGTCCAGGAAACCCAAAAAATGGTGTAAAAACCAAAAGAAAAAATGCGACGTGTTAAAAAACAAGTTGGATCCAAAAGGTAAAAAGGTAAAATGACCTAAGTTTTTATTTTTTCATTTTATTTGATTGTTAAAGCACCTCCATGAAATAATATTATAAGTGTAGAATCCAAGGTGGGCCACTCCAAATAAGATCTCACAAGCAACCAAGTGTATGGAATGATTAAAATCCATCATTGCAAAATGAGGTTAAATCATTTTTTATGTGGGTGAAGATTCTAGGTGTGGCATACGGAATATTCTAGCTAGGAGCATCTTGGTAGAACTTGGAGTAGTGTTTTTCAATTTTTAAATTTTAAAAATTACAACCCTCATTCTCAAATTTCAAAGTGGTTAAAACTGTATAAATAGAGGGTTTATCCTCTATTCTTTGGGTTGCTATTATTGGTCATAGTTTTTCTTTAACTATAGGCTTTTCCAAATTTTAGAATCATTTTTGTGTGTATTTTTTCTCTCTTTCTAAGGTGGTTGCAGCTATACACCCATTAAAAAGCTCTAAGACCATTTCTATATGTCTCCCATGACAGACATGGAGTAAATCCACCATTCTTCTCCCTATGTTAACATTTTTAAACATTGATGTACACAAATTTTTATTTCAACATAATGGAAAATAGTTGTGGTTCTTACTTTTTATTATTAATGAAATGCAATGAGATATTTTACATGTTATGTTGATTGGATACCTAGTTTTGTGCTTATCTATGGTTGTCATCTTGGGCATAGATCTAGATTATAAAACCCTTTTTACATAAATATTTAGAAATATTTTGTTGAATATTTCTAAGGGCACCCTAGGTTCATGAGTTTTATAGGGAAAGGTATTTGAGACTTTAAATATAGTGTATGCTCTAGGGTTTTAGGGATACTTGCATTGTATTAGCACTAATAGATGCAAATTTCTCCTAGTAGTTCCCATTATATTGTAAGTCATTTTTCCTACATCTTTGCAATAAGTGATGTCATGAATGTTGAAAGAATCCATATTATTTGAAAAATACCAGTGCACCACCCCATTTATATTACTATCATTTTGTCTTACCCTATTCTACCCTACACATAACACACCCTTTGCATACTATAAGTGTTATTTTATTGTATATGTATATATCTTGCCTATATCACAAGTGTTTGTAGTTTATGCTTTAAAATGCCAACACTACAATTTTCCATTTAGCCCATATTATTTATTTTGTAAGAATGAAAGTTACAGTCACTTTCCCATCTATCTTTAGTAGCTTGTATGTGACTTAGTACATTTTTAATTTCAATGTGACAACCCTTATTGGGTGGAGTGTACTAGTTTTGTTATTCTTCTAGTCACATTTGTGTCTCTTTGTGCCAAAAATATCTATGTAGGTTAAATCATAGAATCATTTCATGTGAGCAAGCTACCCCTTAGGTCTTCTCACCTTAGTTCAAGTAGAGCTAGAAGTAGTAGGGAGTTGACCATACCCTTTTTCATTGTCTCTCGATCATTTTTTCTATTTGGTTCATTCTTGATGACAAACCCTCCCCTAGCTATAATGGCATATCAATGGGTTTTTCATCTTTAATTTGGTCAACACTGCTTCTAGTTAATTTTAAAATTAAGCTGAAAAGTAAACACATATTTACATTCCAATAAATATTAACTATGGTAATAATTTACAAAACTAGACAAAACCTTCAAATGTACTTGGATTAAGTAACATAACAAGAACACTTTATCACATTGGGAAGGAAAAACAAAATTCAAATAAAATAATCTCTTGAGAGAATAAAATAATTTCATGGAACAATTTCCCTTCAACATAAAAGAAAATATCTTAAATAGATGCATAATTAGAAAATAACATGGCTATTGAAAAGGGAAAATTCCTCTAAAGAAGCTTTAACCTTTTCCCCTAATGCTGGAAGCCTACGATCAAAGGTGAATTCCTCACTAAACATATAATTATATTTTAATGAGATTCTAAGAAGGTCATACTTAGAGTTAAGAAGAATATGTAATTTGATTCATTATCAAAATTTTAATTATTTTCCTTTTGATATATATAAAAAAGTATAAAAAATAAGTGGGTACTGTCATGCACTAGAAACAAACTAAATATATTGTAACACCACTTCAAAATATTCAATTTTCTATTAAAAACATATACAATAATTGATGATAGAGATATTAAAATACCTATAATTAAAATGTTGGGAAAGCATTTCTCACCATTTTTTCATTTCTAGGACAAAGGAAGGTGAAATTAGAGATTATATTTGATGGATATATATAAACTATTTTATCATTTGATGGGTAGTATACTAATATTCATTGCAAAATAAAATAAGGTATTTTGTAA
>JARHVA010008376.1:0-45000 GCA_037957365.1 Torreya grandis | reverse complement strand
CCCATTGGTAAAGTATGGAGAGCTAGATCTCCTTTAGAGTTGGTATATTTAGACTTGTGTGGTCCCATGAAGACCACATCCCTATCCAATAATGTCTATTACATGGAATTCATAGATGATTATAATTGAAATATATGGGTGTACTTCTTGAAGAACAAATCAGAGGCATTTGAGACCTTGAATCACTTTAAGGACATGGTGGAAAGGTAAAGTGGCCACTACATCAAGATTTTGAGGATGGATAGAGGAGGAGAGTACATCTCTAATGAGTTCAGGGATTTTTTCAAAGATCATGGCATAAAGAAGCAATTTACAACCAAGTATACACCACATTAAAATGGTGTGGCCAAGAGGAAAAATAGGACCACCCAAGAGATGGCATAGAGCATATTAAAGGCAAAGGGGTAGCCTAATTATTTTTGGGCTGAGGCTATAGTAATAGTTGATATATGTACAACAAAGAGTGTTAGGGATGTGATCCCTCAAGAAGCTTGGATTATCTGGAATCCAAGTGGAAAACACCTTAGAGTGTTTGGTTATGTATCATATGCACATGTACCCAAGCAAAGAAGGATAAAATGGGATGACAAAGGTGAAAAAAATATATTTATAAGGTATAAAAACTAATCAAAGGCTTATCAATTATACAATCCTATCACCAAAGAGATCATAATCATCTGGGAGGTTTAGTTCATTATACATGAAGCTTAGGAAGAGAGACAAAAAGAAGAGCATGTGAAAATAAGGGCTGGTAGAGCCTTTATTGAATCTAAAATAGAAGGTGGTATAGCCACCAATTCACCAAGTTGTAACCCTATTTCACATAGGATTGATTCATATAATGGAATCAACCATCATGGAGGTCAAGGATTTTTTCATGAGTCAACAACCTCCCCAAACTCAAATAAAAACCATGTAAGGACAAAGAAGCTTGCAAGAAGTTTATGAGTAGCTAAGGTATGATCAAAATGAAGATGAAAATATAAATTATGCTTTCTTTTTATCAGTTGATACTATCTAATTTGAATACCCAGTCAAACATAGAAAGTGGTGTGAGTCAATAGATGAAGAGTTACACACCATAGAGAGAAATGAGGCACGGGAGTTAGTTAACCTACCATAATAAAAAGAGGTCATAGGAGTTAAGTGGGTAAAAATAAGACAAAAACTACTCTCAAAGGTAAGATAGAGAGGCACAAGGCAAGGCTAGTGGTGAAGGGATAAAATAAAAGGTCCAAACATGATTACAATGAAATGCTTACACCCATAACAAGGTTAGAAATGGTAAGGACAATCATAGCCATTATTGCCCAACATAAGTCGAAGTTGCATCAAACGGATGTGAATTTTTCATTTTTAAGTGGAGCGATAGAAGAAGAGATCTGTGTGGGACAACCACCTAGATATGAGATTCTCAATCATGAAAACAAAGTGTACATACTAAAAAAGGCATTATATAGACTCAAGCAAGCCTTGATGACATGGTATAACTATATAGACTCATACTTTTTGAGTAACAGCTTTAGAAAAAGTGCAAGTGAGCCCACACTATGCGTCAAAGTATGCAAGGAAGGTATTTTTATTATTGTATTGTATGTGGATGATCTAATATTTAATTGTAATGCAAATTATTACATTAAAGAATTGAAAATAGTGATGAAAAGTGAATGTTAAATGATTGATTTTGGCTTCTCAAAATACTCTCTCATGATAGAAGTCAAGCAAATGGATGAAGACATATTTATATTCCAATCTAAGTATGCAAACAATATTTTGGATAGGTTCAAGATGATCGATAACAAGATTGTATTCACTCCAACTGAGACAAGTCTTAAGTTGTGCAAAGATGATTGTAATAGAAATGTAGACCCCACATGCTATAATATTCTAATGGGAAGCCTAATATATTTGATTGCAATAAGGATAGACATCATGTATTCAATCAACTTTATATCTCGATTTATGGAGATACCAAAAGAGACAAACTAGAAAGTGGGGAAGAGGATTTTAAGGTACGTGAATGGAATAAGAGATTATGGTATTTTATATAGTAACAGATGAGTTTCAAGTTGTTGGCTACATGGATAGTGATTGGGTAGACTTCCTTGACGAATGAAAAATAACTTCAAGGTATGTATTTCATCTTAGTTTAGGAGCCATTTCTTGGGATTAAAATAAATAAACTATAGTGTCAATTTCTACATCTGAAGTGGAGTATATAGTAGCCAATGCAGTAGCATATTGGGCTATATGGATGACAAGGGTATATTTAGACTTGCATAAGGATCAATAAGGAGTTTATATAATCTATTATGACAATGTATCATCCATATAATTATCAAATAGCCCAATGTTTCATGGTAGGATCAACACATTGCAATCAAATATATTTTTATTCATGAGTTAGTTGAAAATTATGTCATAGATCTTAGCTTTTTTAAGTTAGATCAATAACTAGTTGATATTTTTACTAAGCCATTATCTAAAGACACTTTCATGCATCTAAGAGGAAGATTAAGGGCCATAAATGTAGCAACATTAGGCTCACAAAGTGTTATTATATCTCTGAAGTCTTACAATAGAACTATGAACTTAAATAACATACCTTCAAACTCCTACAATAGAGCTACAAGTTACAACATGGTAGCTACAATTTTTCACAATCCAACAATGGATTTTTTCAGTCTAACTATGGATTTCATTAGTCCAGTTATGGATTTTGATAGGGTAGCTATGGATTACAGTCTAACTACAGACTGTAATAGCTTTTGCTTTTTATTGATCTAGTACTTGAATACATGTATTATTGAAGAGATATCTATGCATGCCTATGTTTTGACAAGAGTCTCCTTTCACTAAACATTAAAGGATTTTTTTATTATGGTCATCATATATTTTAGTTGGCCCTTTTCTTATTTTGGGATCTATTTATATTAGATATGTTGGATTTGATTTGCTATAAATATGAGGGGAGTGGTTATTTTTTACCACTATTGGGTATTTTGTAAAAGAATGTTGACCTTACTTTCATCCTTGTCAATTCACAGAATATTATTGGAAAATATTCATAGAGGTGGTACATTTTTAAATTAGAAATATAGTAGAGTATTAAAAATCTTTATGTCCTCTAGCTTTGTTCATGTTTCCACTGGTTGGTTTCCAAATTTAGGGCTTATTATTATAATCATTATAGTATATAAATCTATTGGAATTCATATTTCTAAGTTTACATAAAAACTAAAATGATTTAGGACTCATTATGATGAATTATAAGGGTAATAAATGGACATAGATATAGGCTTGTGCCATTTTTGCCTTAATTTTTTATTTTATGGAAGCTTTAAAGTCAAGGTCAATATAGATTGTATTTTATTTGATCGATCTTGCATGGGTTTTTTCTATTAACATACATCCTAAAAAGTTCAATAATATAGTGGTTGAGCAACTTACCTGCAGGAGACTATATGGTATAATGGGTTATTTCATTTTAATTATGGTATTTTAATTTCATCCATGGTGGCTCATATAAGAAGAAATATTTTTATTTTATTCAAATAACTACACACTGCTAACTTCACCAAGGGATTTGACTTACCTTTTGATTTTTTGTATTAGGGATTGAGTTTACTAGGTTTTGTTAGAAGTTAGGAAAGTGTTAGAGACTAAGTTTCATATAAATGGTTCATTGGATTTCAATTAGATTTCTTGGAGTTTTTTTAATATTAAACCTGTACCAAATATTATTTTTGAAAATTTGGTGTGATTGAGTATAATTATGGGTGTTAATGTTCATCAAGATTTGGTGAACAAGATTGTGGATAGGTGGTATACGTTTGTTTTTTGGTATTATGCATTTTTTTAGGAGATTTCTATCTTCAAATGGCATTGAAGTATCATTAAATAATAAATTTTGATGGAATGGGTCGTTAATTCATGACAAATAGTATGATTTAACAATACTTAAACTAATTTTAATGGCATAAAACAAAATAGATTTTTAGAGGCATATTTTCCTTAGGAGTCCTTATCTTGCAGACTATAGGTTATTTCTTTGTAACTTCCCTTCATCTTAGCAAGAGAAGGGGGTCATCAAATCATGATGTATCCTCTAGGTCCACAATCAAGATATTTATAATACGTAATTTTGACAGCAATAAGGTTCATGACCCCCATAGAGAAGTAAAGTAGTTAGACAAGAATAAGTGTTATCACAACATAGGATGTTATTACTGATTAAATTCCTTATGTAATATAAGGGATATTATGCATGAAATATTAAGAGTTATGAACATATCTAAAACTTCACTTGAAATTTCTTGAATGTCATTTTAAGAGATAGTGGTTTTTAATAACAAAAAAGTCTCCATGGGCTCAAATATTAGGTCTTTAGCTTCTCCAAAGCCTCTATAATTCATAGTGTAGGAGGCTCAAGGGTATTTCAAAGGAGTCCATTTGAATAAATTCTCAGGATGTTATGATTGTCAGGTAGTTGTTTACCAATTTACGACCATGTTAATGGATTACTATTTTATAACTACAATATATGCATGTCTAGTATACCAGGGGGTGTTTATCAAGTGTAACACCCTTGAACAACATTAGACCATGAAGCATGTAACTAATTTTTTTATTTATATTAATTGAAAAAATACTTTCTTGTTAGATTAAGATGGTTAGGCATAGGATTAATTTGGTTGCAATCATTTTGATTATGGAGCTTTTTCTAGTAGTTTTCTCTATATTTTTGTCCATTTGGATTAAATATTCCTACATTTAGTTTTTTAAGTAGTCATATGCATTTAGTTTTATCTTAAAATTAATTAGATTAAGGTATGACATCACACCCAATATACTTATTTTACAAAATAATCTCAAGGAAATCTTCAATTGATAACTAATAACTCAGGTAAAAATTTATAAGAATCTATCTTACTAAAATAGGGCATTAGATCTTGGTTGAATGTTTTCTAGTGAGTTATGCATGTTTTATGGATAAACGTTAGGGGAATAGTTCATATGTTTTTATTTTATCAACTATTTTAGTTTTCCTTTATTCATTTCATCAGCTCAAAATATTAAGTTTTAGGATTTGAGGTTACTTAAAATTTGTAGTGAACATAAAGGAACCTTTGACTGATTTTTCATTTATTACAATTATTTAGATTAAAACACTATGCTCAAGACGTTGTCTATATGTGAAACTAGGTAATAATTGATGGCACTAGGAACCACTCTAATTTCTCGTAATGGGTCAGATACTTCAAATTTCAAGTTCATCTTGTTGACGTTTGCCCCCCTTATTTTTAATTTACTATGGGAAGGAGAGGCATGCTTTGTTTTCCCTGAGCTATCTGTAGAAGTCTTTAAGGGGTTCTAAGAGAATACTTTGAGTTCACTCTAATCATCAATATCTCTTTTAATTGATGCATAAAAAGAGGCCAAACATTCAAAGTACAAAAATTTTGATATGTATCTCCATTTGAGCCTATCTTCATGCAAAAATGATCATATTAAAGTGTGTAGTGCAGCCATAACCTAGATTTTTTGATTATAGAAGTTTTTGATATTTTTCACATGCCATATGTGACCATATAATGGTGTGAAATTATATTTTAATATTATTTTCAATATTTTTTGATTTTAGAAATTGCATATTTTTGTAATCAAACTTGAGCTTTAGTTGATATTCATCTAATATATTAATTTTAGAGTTTAGTTTATTTTTGGATATTTTGAGAGATGCATGTGCTTGTATTCAAAACTTAATAAAAATAGTAGTTTCTAGAAATAATAGGTCATGTTTTATTATTTTTAGTGTTTTAAATTTTTTACATGACAACTCTAGTTTTATTTGAGACTTATTTATGCATGGTTTTTAATTATTTGAATCATTCACTATGAATCAATGCTACTTATTATTTATTCAGATATAATTATTATTATTTTATTATATTGATAGTACTTTGGTTCATTATTTGATATAAGATCAAGTTCAAAACTTAAAGTTGTAAGAGATAGTGAGAGGACAAGGATGAATCACTTAAATGAAATAAATTATGCAAGTGCTACAAAGGCAAGTAGAAAAATTGACTGAGATCATTACAAATCAAATACAAATGAGAGAAAAAGATGATGTCAAGGATGACATAGATCATGAAGAATAAATTATGCAAGAGGATAAATATAAATAACCACCATGAAAGAGAGCATGGTTATAGATTTAGAAAGAAGAAATGAAGAAATCAAGGTTGACGTTCAAATTTATGGATAAATTTTAAAATCATTGGAGTTTATAGATTGGATGAAGAATATGGAAAAGATTTTTGAATGGATAAATATGAGATTAGATAATAAGATAGATTTTTCTTTCATGAAATATGATTTGGTGGCATCATTTTTAAAAAGAAAGACATAAAAAAGGTAAAGAGAATTTTAACTCATGTAAAAGTATGAAAATGATTTTTTGTAATCATCTAAAGAAAGAAAGGCATAAAAAGGGTAAAAAAATATTAACTCATGGAAAAATATGAAAATTAAGATCATGGATAAATTAATTTCTTATGGTTTATGTGCAAACCCTATATAGAATATTCCAGTATTTGAGATAGAAGGGTCGCACTATATAAATATATACATATGAGTTTTACAAACTTTTGATATGAGTGGATCATGATAAAACAAAAGAGAATATGGCTTCAAGGTATGTAAATGGTTTGAATTTTTATATTCAAAGTTAATTCATCATGGTTATAATACTTTACATGAAGGAATCTTATCAGTTAGCTTTGAAGGTTAAAAATTAAAAAAATGGATAGAACTTTAGAAGAGCGTCTATTGGGCCAACAAGAGGACAATCCCCTCAAATAGTGGGACAAGGTGGATTTAATAAAAAATAAAGGTTGGTTTAATACCACTAGAGGATAATCATCATGTGGTGCAAAAAGATAAGAAGATAATAAACAAGGGTTTGAATACCAACAAAGAGGAAGAGGAATTCAAAGAGAATGAACCTATGGTGCTAGTAGAGGATAGTTTCCCAAATCAATGTAGGTGTTATGTTTGTTACAAATGTGGAAACAAATTACATAGAGCATTTGATTTCCCAATCTACAAAGATCAAAAAATGAGGCAAGAGGATCACATAAGAGTGAATTTAGTTGAAGCTGAAATAGAAGAGCAAAATATTGAAGTTGTAGTAGTAGATATTGGAAAAAATATTATGATGAGAAGAATAATATTTTTTTTAAGGAAAGAACAAGTTTAGAATAAATAAGGTAGTTATGCATGACTACAAACAAATATTTTTTGAACAAGGTGTACTTTAGGAGGTAAGGTATGAAAATTAATCATAAATGGTAGTAGTTTTGAAAATATGGTTTGTAAGGAAATGATTGAAAAACTAGGTTTGTCATGTGAAAATAATCTTAATCCTTATTATATTTCATAGTTTAATAAATGGAATGAAGTTAAAATAGATAAAAGCTTCTTAATCAAGTTTTATATAGGTAAAACTTACAAGGATGAAATATGGTGTGTTGTTATACTAATGGATTCATGCCATGTGTTATTTAGGAAGGCCATGGTAGTTTGATAGAAAATAAATTCATGATGGGACAAAGAACACATATATTTTCTAGAAAGTTAGTATGAAAGTAGTTTTATTACCTCTTAAAGAAGAACAATAATCATAAAGCATGTTGGCTATAAAATAATTTATCAAATACAATAAGATGACAAGTTTCTATTATACATAACTAGCAACTAAAGAAGACATAGAAGTGGTGCAATTACCAATAGAAGAAAAAATATGTTGAAAGAATATGCATGTATTATACTTGATGAGTTACTAGATGGTTTACCACCAAAGAGAGATATTCAACATCATATTCATTTGATTCTAGGATCATCTCTACCCAAACAAGCAACTTATAGGTTGAATCTAATAGAACATGCATAATTAAATAAATAGATTTCTAAATTGGTGAGGAAGTGTGTGGTAATGGATAACATGAGTTTGTGTGCAACACCAACATTGGTAAATCCAAATAAATATGGAGGGTGGAGGATGTGTGTGGATAGTAGAGAAATCAATAACATTACAATCAAGTGTAGGTTTTTTATACCTCTTTTAGATGACATGATGTATGTTCTTGTAGGAGAAAAATATTTTACCAAAATTGATCTAAGTAGATATTACCAGATTCAGGTTGTGAAGGAGATGAATGGAAAAAAGGATTCAAGACTAGGGATGTATTATATGAGTGGATGGTGATTCCATTTGGATTATCTAGTGCACATAACACATTTATGAGGGTGATGAACATAGTGATATGAATATATAGTGCTAAGTTTTTGGTGGTTTATTTTGATGATATTTTAATGTTCAGTAAGACTAAAGGAGAGAAAATATAAAATTTGATAATGTTATTGGAATTTTTAAGAAAATATAATATCTTTGTAAATTTGAAAAAGTACATATTTATGAGAAATAATTTGGGATTTGTCATTTAAGCAGATGGTGTAAGAATGGATGAAGACAACATAAAGGCAATTTTTGAGTGGTCTATTCCAAAGAGCATCACATAAACCTAGGGAGTTTCAATGGCGTACAAACTTTTTATACATAGTTTAATAAAAAAATTAATAGTCTTAGCGCACCAATACCAAATTGTATGAGAGGAAAAGAATTTGCATGGACAAGGGAACCAATATAAATATTTTTGTTGTTTAAGAATAAAATTATAAAAAAACTATTTTATAATTAATTTTTTTTTAGTAAAGTGTTTGACGTTGATTATGATGGTTTGTTTGTGGGAATTGATGTCATGTTTATTCAAGAAGGAAATCGAATATAATATTTCAATGAGAAATTGAATGAGGTAAGGATAAAGTATTCTATGTATGGTTTTAATTTTTCTTTCATTTTACAAGCATTAAGACATTTAAGGCATTACTTGGTGCCAAAGGAGTTTATCCTATTTATTGATCAAGAGGCTCTAAAATATGTGAACAATAAAAACAAGTTAAATAATAGGTGCAAAGTGGGTGTCTTTCTTATAGGGTTATATTTTTGTGTTGAATCACAAATCAAGAAAACAAAATCAGGTAGTTGATCCTTAAAGCAATAAAGTTGGTTTGATAACTACTATGGTGAGTGAAGTAGTTATATTTGAATTTATTAATTAATTATATGATATTGATCAATATTTTAGTAAGACATTTGAGTAATGTAAGAATCCATTAACATGTGATACAAGTAATTTTTATGAAGAGTATCATATTTAAGATGGTTATTATTGTCACTAAATTTTGTACCCTTGGATAGGTAGTTCAAGCCTTCTTAAAATTTAGTGGAACATGGGAATACCTATAGGCTATGGATTGCCTATAAAAGAGTTAAACCTCTAGATTGAAGGGTTATCTCCCTATATTTATATTTGATATCCTATCACCTATACTACTTGCTTCCTTGGATGAAAAGAGATAGAGAGAATGTGAAAGGAACCTAATCTAAATAGGTTATGCACTAAGTTTATCTTCATTACACTACCATATAATTTCACCATGAAATATGATTCATAAGACTAGATTCAAAATCCTATATTTATCTAAAATAAACGTTTCAACCATGAAGGTGATATGCATTGCACTTTTCAAGGTGAATGAATAAGAGGCTTGATTGTAGACACTAATTATATTTCTCACACTTAGAAACAAACAAGGATACTAACTACACTTCATGTGACATGCTAGAGAGAAGACTAATTGAAAAAACCATGAAAGAGTAAATTGAACACAAGGATAGAAGGATAATTTCAAATAATCTAGACTTTTGACTCTAAATTGGACTAGAGATAATGTTAGAAAAATAATAGTTTTCATATACTACAAAGAAATTGGACTATGAGTATGGTAATAATTTGGATCCATTAAACATTTATTACATTAGAGAGAATTTAAAAATAGAAAATTTTGAATAATAAAGACTTATTTATTATATTTTTATTATAATTGGACTATTAATAAATCCAAATCATTTTAAAAACTATCTATGATGATTATCACTTGTCATTCAACTATGCACTAATTTACATACATAGACAACAAGTTATGAACTCAAAAATAGATTGTAAATATTTATTCAAAAGAAAATATATTATTCAAACTAGTAGGGCTTCATGATATTACGTGTGAATCTTAAAAACATAACCAAAAGTGGCTACTCTTATAGAGAATAGTGAAGAAAGTGAGAGAGGTGTGGTAGAAGAAGATTATAAAGTGTCCATTAGATTTAAAACAATAATGAGAGTTAATATATAGTAAAAAAAAACCTCCAAGGTCATGTGTCTCAATTCTGATGTATCTATAACCCTCCAAGTGGTGATGGAGTCATAAACTTGCTTGACACCTTAACTAGCATCTTGAAAATTGCCCTTGTTTGCATGAAAGGGGTGATAAATGGACTTTTAAACCATAAATTTGATTTTAAAATGATAAAAAATAATAATTTAACATAATAAATTTCTTAATAAACTCCTATGACCTTCCATTCCATTATTTATATGCATAGATGTCTTGTAACTCTTCATTTCCCACACCTAGTTTAGTCCAAGTGGCCTAAAACTCAAGTTAGTTTTTTCAAACTCATCCAAACTAGATGAGTGTAATACATAATTAGGTCATAAACACATAATTTTGGTTCTTGGACCAAATCCCAAGAACTTATTTTTCTCCTTAAGCCTTCACTAGGCCTAGTTTCCTTGTATCCCTAAAAACTTGTAAACCTCATCCCATATGGATTTATAGAGACTATTTTGAGAAAATAATGTCATATTATATGATCCATTATGGATTTATTTATCTATGTCAAACTTCATCTTCAAACTCTGATTGTAAACCCATTTTTTTACCTTTATCTCTCTTTAATTAGGCCTTAATTAGTCCTCCTTGCTTAGGACCTTGTTTACTTTCTCCAAAATTCTGAAAAACATTTGAAATAAGCCAAAAGTTTATTATTAAATTTACCTAGTCCATCCAAAATATCCATGTTAATTTTGGGGTCCTAAGACCCTATAGAAATATGTAAACTAATAAATGGCCTTACCACCTAGTCTCATTTTGAGCCTATTTGAGATTGCCTTGGAAAAAGGACCTAGTTTTGGTCTCCTCAAAAATATCTTGAGATTTTTTTATAAATTTAATAGATATAAAAAATACAAATGACTTCATCCCATGACTGAGAAGCTCTCCCCTTCTCAAAACACATACAAAACACTAAAAAAATGTAAAAACATGGCATTTGTGGAAATCCATTGAAGTGAAATTAGCATAAAAAAACATGTATGTAACCTATTTTTATTCCTAAATAATATAAAATAGGTTTTGAGATAAAAATATGGAATTATATGTGCATTTGAGGTATCTTCTCCATGACTAGCCACTATGACGGTTTAAGAGAGGTTTAATACCTGTTTGGGGTCTTAACGAATGTTCATAAATAAAAAATCATTAAATTACATCCTTCAAATTGGAAAATATTATTATATAACCCATTAAAATATTAAAAAAATAATGCTCCCATTAAAATTTGGATCAATGGTATGAGCATCTGAAGATGCTCTTCAGATGGACTACTTAGCTCTTTTGAGGCTAGAGAGAGGTCAAACATGTGTTTTGGGTCCTAAAAATCATACCCACAACTTTGAGATGATTATAAACATATAAAAAAACCTTATACATAATTATACATTAATTTTAAATCCTTTTTATCCCCATGTATGCTCAAAGTGTACTAGTCAGGGTGCTGGGGTTATGGCCTTGTTACCTTCTTGATATCCCTCAAGGGAATTTGATGGAAATTTGAGTATGTTTGCATCCTATAATTTTATCTATATGTATTTTATGAATATTAATTTCCATAAAATTTTATTCATGAGGTCTATAATGCTTTTTTTGTGCCTTTGAGCTCAAGTGGACCCCTAAGTCTGTTGACTACCCCTTACCCAAAGAGTGGAAAAGGTTTGAGAAGTAATAGTGAGTTCTTACACTCCTTGTATGACCTCAATGAGATCATGTAAGTATTCATGAATTCATTATCATCCTTTTTTAAAAATTTCAAACCATCATCATGGCTTTAGAGGCCCTAAAACACCAATTTCTTTTGAGACTAGTTGTAGGATATGACTGTGTGCAGGTTTTTTGAAATTAATGTGTATGAGGTTTTATAAATATAGATTGCTCCATTTTATATAGTCATTTTATTTTATATAAACATGACCCTATGACCTCTTTTTAATTGATATGCAGACCTCATATTTCTTTTCAAGTACTTTATCTTATTCAAGCTTTAAGATTAGTCTATCCATGTATGAATGTAGGTGTTAGAGGCCACCTTCATTGCACTCTCTATGTTTTCAAACCTTTTCTCCCACAATATTTAATTTTAAAATTTTATTTAATGTTTATTTAAGTATCAAATATTCTCAAGGTTATTTTAAACAATCATGCCATTATCTTTTAGGTTTTAAACTAAGTTGGCCCTTTAAACATGCCTATATGTGCTTTGAGAGGGTCTCCTGACTATATTTTATTTTGCTTAGGACTCTCCTTATCACCACTAACCTCATCCATAGATCATATACTTATTTAATGTTTTAAATTAGATAAATATTCTTTCAATCACTATTATATTTTTTACTTTAGGTTTGAATATGATTTGGCCCTCTAAATCACCTGGAGGTGTCTGTTTTAGGGTGATGACTGTGTGTAATGAAAATTGGACCTCACATTATACCATATAAATGATATCTCAAAAGTCTTTTATTTTATTTAATTTTCAATTTTAGGCTCTCATCATACCTCTAAATCATCTCTGCATATTCCCTTTAGGCATGAAACCAAGTATGCTCTATTAGGTAATCTTGTAGGTCCCCTTTCTAGGTTTGGGACTATGTTGGGTGTTTAGATCTTGAACCTCACATAAATAGACCTTTTAATGGTTCCTTTAATCCTATTGAAGACTTTAATGGGTTCAAACACCCTTCATATATGTGCCTTCTTACATTTCAAGTCAGTTCTTTCCTACTACCATATTCAGTCTGTATAGGGTATTGTAGGTGATCTTTAGACTATTTAATGTTCCAAAGCTATTTATTAAGGAGTTTTTGAAAATATAAATGTTGTTAAACTACCACACACTTCTTATCATTATTTCAATGGTCTAGGAGGCTTATGATGAGGCATTTCCAACTTCAACTTACTCTAATAGTCTTTATGTCCTTGTAAGAGAGAGCTAGAGTGTCAATTCAAACTCATGGCCATATTTGACTATAAGTGGCATATGTTCTCTTAAAAGGTTTATGTAATGAGTGATAAATTGAATTGTTTTAGGCTCTCCACATTTTAGACATTCCATTTTTTATTTGTATTTGATTTTGGGTCCAAAATGTGGACCTATAGACTTAAGGTTTGTAGGTTACTATGGACTATTTAGAGATACATGAAAAAGCCACTACTTTGGATTTTTAAGCTCCTCAACCCTATAAAACACTACACATTTTCCTTATCACTCTCTCAATGTATCACAAATCCCAAGAAAAGCATTTTCATATTTAATTGATTTCAACTGAATTCAATCCATTGTATGGATAGGTATAGTCAAGTAATGCAAGAAGTCTATTTGAGAGCCTTATAACATTTTTAAATAATTTTAATCACTTGGTAGAGGTATGAAGATATTAAATATTACATAATTCATGGATAAGTGTATCAATTCTCTTTTCATGACTCTGAGCATCCTCAATATAATCTTACAGTCCATATAACATGTATATGGAGGAAACAACAAGCTCTCATTGGAAAAGTGTGAATTTTGAATCTTATCTTGAATATTTATTCACTTCCATGAGTATAATATCATATAATAACCTCACACTATGATACATTACTATTAATTGAGTGAATATTGACAATAAAACATACATCAGACTGTTCAAAACACATACTATGTCTCCCAAAGAGAAAATACTTAAAGATATGAACAAGAAACACATTTAAGAGAAGTAGAACATGAACTCCATGAAAATGATGGGTCCTCCATGAAAAATGAATCATTAGGTACCTATTATAATGATGACCATTAAGAGGAAATAAGAAGTTGCAGTAGTATTATCTAAAATAGTTTCTACGACAAGGCATACTTCCTCCAAGTGAGATAATCTCATAGAAATGGGTTGGCTAATGAAACCATCATGAAATTAATATAAAATACCTATATAAACTACCCTAAAATCATTCATCTCTTCAAGTTTTGATATATATATAAATAGGTTCAATAATATACCCCTCTAAGATGAATAGGCCATAGTGGCCTACTATCACTCTTAATGATCATCCATGAAGAAGCCACCAATATAAAAACCAATATAATTAATTTTAATATTACTTGGACCCATAACAATTTTAAAATCTCTCTCTCTCTCTCTCTCTCTCTCTCTCTCTCTCTCTCTCTCTCTCTCTCTCTCTCTCTCTCTCTCTCTCTCTCTCTCTCTCTCTCTCTCTCTCTCTCTCTCTCTCTCTCTCTCTCTCTCTCTCTCTCTCTCTCTCTCTCTCTCTCTCTATGTGTGTGTGTGTGTAGTACCATTCGATGAAAAAATACCTTCTTAAGTTTGTGAATGCATCGATGGAGGAGGAAAGATGTTTAGAGTGTAAATTCACCTTTAAACATGGTCTATAGATTTAAAATTATCTGAGGGTGACCAAAAGACACTTCTAAACTATTTCCTATTGAAAACTAATCTTGCAAGGCCATACAGGTGCTTAAAAGTGTCATTTCATCAAGATTAGGCATTGAACTATAATTTTTATCAGACCCTGACTATTCATAAACCATATCTGACTTGTATGTAACACCATAAGATTTTTAATCTTCCTAAAATGTTATCTCCTTGAGGTAGCATGTGTAACTCTTTTTAATGTGGAAAAAATCGGCAAAAAGTGGTTTTATGCAAGTGAGAGTCATATAAATGTTATATCATCATATTATAGTATTATATGACATTAAAATAACCTTTATTAATGATTATATATTATAATAAACCTTTTACAAAGTTTTACTATACAATACCCTATACTCGACCATAGGACTAAACAAGTGAACATAAAACTAGAACCTAAAAATGCTAAGAAAGGACACATATGACCATATAGGACTATCTAATACCACTAGAGACCATGAAATGACCATGGAAAACATTAAACACCTCTATTTATTTTCAAACTATAGGGGGTGACCAATTTTTACATGAGGTCAAAATTTTGTCAACAATTATCTCTTCAAAGGGAAATAATTATATATTTCAATTGAGTCTTTAATAAATAATATTATAAGCAAATTACATAGTGTTCATGTGGTTAGACATTTTAGTAATACAAAGATAATATATTTAGTGGAGGAGAAGTATTGTTGTACAAAGATGAACAAATATGTGAGAAGATATGTTTAAAGGTGTATGATATGTCAGGGGACAAAAGGACATGCATAAAATATAAGGTTGGGCATGCCATTACCAATTCAAAGAGGACCATGGATATATTTGAATATTGATTTTGTGTTGGTATTATATAAATATTTTTGTTCATAATCTGGATTTAACTATGTAAATTCAAACCCAAACATCAAATTACCTAGTTAATGACTAGAGCCATTAAAACTAAAATGCAAATAAATAAATGTAATTCAAAACCAACAATATAAATATCAAGTTAAATGTCCTACACCATGATCTAGTGGATGCAAAATAGAAGGATTATATTTATCTTAGACTTAAATTGGAAAAAAATGATGGCATTATTCAAAGATTATCGATGAAGGATTAGATGATTTAATGACTAGTTGGACATGGATTACTCACTTGATTTCTTGTTCACTCTAATGGAGGATTGGCCTTGTTTAAATAGAATAAGGAGGGAAGGAACAATAGTGGAGATTCAAATTTGTATGAGGTAGATCAAGGGTTGAGGATTAGAAGGAAATTAAAATTCCTTTGAAGCCTATAGATTTAGAGGCTTATGGAGAGGAGGGGTGAGAATAGAGAAAGTTCTAGATTTTGAAGGTTCTAGAATCTTTCTTAGATGTTAATGATGATACAGATAGAGGATTAGATAGGGATTAGGTGGATAATTAGGGATTAGAGGTGTAAAAGAGCCTAATAATAGGCTTAGTAAGTGGTTAGGTGGGTCATGGGAATTTAAAATTCCCAAATAATGAATAAGATAGATTAGGATAGAATTAAGGAATGTTTTAAAGGAATTAATAATTAAATGGGATAAAATAAGTTTAGTAAATGATTAGAGAGAGGGATATTAGATAAATGATTAGGAAGGGGGATATTAAGATGGGATTAGAGTGGATAAATTAGATAAGTGGAATTACTATCAACTAATAGTGATATTAGTGACATTAAATGAAGTAAGAGAATTTAGATGCATACAAGGATTACAAAACACATAGAGATGTAATGATTATATTTTTGTTATTGTAGAAATATTTTCTAAGATGGTTCATTTTATTCCATGTAAGAAAACCAATGATGCCACTAGAGTTGTAGAACTATTTTTAAGGATATTGTGAGATTGCATATGGTTCCAAAAACTATTACATTAGATAGGAAAATAAAACTTATATGTCATTTTTTAATAAATTTATGGAGTAATATGGGGACTAAGATACATTTCAGTAGTACATACCACCCCCAAAAAGATAGATAGATAAAAAAATTTAAGTATGATCAATGGAAAATTTATTAATATACATAATTGGAGAAAAACCCAAGCAATGGGACAAGGCTTTATCACAAATAGAGTTTGTATATAATAGTTTAGTGAATAGAAGAATTAAAAAGTCAATATTTTAGATTGTTTATGGGAGAAACCTTATGAGTGTTTTCAATTTGGTAAAATTACCAATTACAGGATGAGTTAGTGATCATGCAGAAGCATTTAGAGAACATATATAACAATTACAAGAAGAAATAAGAAGAAATTTGTAAAAAAGTAATAAAAAGTATAAAGTAACAAAAAATGTCAGGAGATGGTGAAAAATATTTTAAAAAAGAGATTTAATGATGGTTTACTTGAGGAAAGATAAATTTTTGAAAGACACATATAACAAGTTAAAGTACAAGGAAATTGAACCATGCAAAATTACAAAGAAAATGATTGACATTGTTTATGAGATGAGTTTACCATATAATTTTGATATTTGTCAAGTATTTAATGTTTTATATTTATATGATTTCCATGGAGGAGAAAATGGAGGTGAAAAAGTAGATTGATAGTAACATGGGTTAGATAAGGAAAAGGAAAAGATAGTGTAGGTTTTGGATTAAAAGATAATAAACACAAGATGGAAAGTTATGACATGTATTTGGTATAGTGGAAAAGATTAAAATATTAAAACAATACTTGAATTATAGAATAAGAGATGAATAAGATTCATTAAAAAAAAAAGAATTGGTAGTAGTATAATCAGAGTGACTGGTAAGAGTTGAGTTGTTTTCAAAAAGAGCAGAATGATGTAAAAAAGAGGTCAAACTTTCAAAAGTCATAACATTTTATCCAGAACTTCATTTGAGCCCACCTTCATGCTAAAACCATCATCCCTAAATGTTTGGTGAAACCATAACTTGAATTATCTATTTATGAATGTTATCAATATTTTTTGGACGCTGTACATGACCATCTAGGAGTCTAAAATCACATTTTAATGTTGTTTTCAGTATTTTTTAAATTTAAAAAATGTATATTTTTGTAACTAGTTTTAAAATTTAGTTGATATTCATTCGATAGATTAATTTTAGTGTTTGGTTTATTTTTAGAAAATTTTAGAGTTGCACGTGTTTACATATAAAATTTACTAAAAATAATCACTGCTAAAACTAGCAATCCGAGCTTTATTATTTTTAGAATGCTAAACTTTTGCATGCAAGTCCAATTCTGAATTGACACATATCTATAAATGGTTTATAATCATTTTAATAATTCAATACAAATCACTATTGATTATTATTTTAGAAGCTTTACCTATTATTATTTTATTGTCTTAATAGTATTTGGGTTAATTAATAATAATTACATAATCATTACAATAATATAATTAAATAGATCAAAAAAAAAATTAAATAAAATATATTTTTAAACATGTTATCATCATATATTACTTTAGTCACACAACCATACTAGCAATTAAGTTTACAATCTAAATGGTCCTAAGAGGTCTTAGAGGAAAGACAATTAAAATAAATCTAGCATCGCCATTTTACAATGGTTGTGTGGCCATAATGTCATTAAATTGCACTCAGTTATCCAAATCTTAAAAAAACATTTTTACTCGAAACCATTTTAATGAGTCCTTTTTGTCATTGGAAGGGGATACCTAAAATTAAATTTGTATATTAAATTTTCAACTTAACAATGCACCAGCTATGGTACAAAACCATATCATAACATAACCCTAGTTTGAAATTTATGATATAAGACCCTTAAATATTTGTTTTCAATTTAATTATAAACCAATTTCTTTTTCCATTGCCCAAGTTTTATTCTTAAGATTTGAGGGTATTCCATTCTTCAATGTAAACATAATATTTTAGTCAAAAGCAATCAAATGATTTATAATAAATAGTGACAAGAAAAAAACAAACATTTTATAAGGAGGGAGTGTTTTGTGACAAACATTAGACATAAATTATAATTTCATTTATAATATTTTTTTTTTTTTTAAAATAAAAAGTTTACATTTTTTATTTGATTATTTAAAATATATAAAGATTGTATGTGACGTTTGAAATGGTCCATCTGGGATTTTGTTGAATTCTTGAGAGCCAAAAACTCAAAAAAATATTACATTTGCATACTTAAATCAGCCATATAATCTTTTATAATTGAGTAATGTTACTTTTTTGGTCTAGGAATCAGTGTGTTATGGAATCATATCGAGCAAATGTGATTGGGATAGGATCTTTTTTTCCTTTGGAAAAAACCTAAGTGACATATTTGTCTTCAGATCAACTTTATAAGAGTGGTTTTCACTCTTCTTTCATTAACATGACATCCTAAGTTTTCAACCATAGAGGAGAAAGGGTTATTTATTTGCAGCATCATCACCCAAGTTTTCTTGATGCTATAGTGGATTACATGATGCGTATTTTTAAGATGATGTACCTTTTAACCATATTTTAAAGAATCAAGTAGTTATTCAATAAGGAGTAATTTGCACAACCTGAAATTCATGTAATGCAACACCTACAGACAACTGCAGGGATCTCTCAGGTATACTAAGAGCCTATTTTGTCCCCCTATCAATATTTAAAATTATTATCAAGCTAAGTCTCCTTGTGCCCAACAGCTCTCATTTCTATAAAGCATCCCCATGTGCACTTAATTGTACTGAGTTTGGCCACCTTGCTTCATTTATTTGTACCCCTTGTTCCTCTTCAAGTGGGAGACTCAAGGAATGTCTATTATCATTTTACCAATCTCTCCATGATTCTAGTAACTCTTATTAGAAATTTGGCGCTTGTTGGAAGGGATAGGGCCATCTTAAAATTAAAATCATTAGTGTTTTTTGTCACACTTTCGTTAACAAATAAGTCTGCTAATTGGTTACCCTCACATGATATATGTGGTTTAGGTGAAAAAGATCCATGCTATCCGAAGGTTGTATTAGTCTTCCGTAATTTTTTTGAGTTTCCAATTATTAGTATTTCTTATATCCATTGCTTCAACTATGATCCAAGAGTCTCCTTCAATGACAAGGTTGAGCCATTTTTTTGAAAAACAATGGTAAAACCTCTCCAAAGAGCTTTGGCTTTTACGAAATTATTATTATAATTGCCAACAACCTCATTGTATCCAAGCAAGAACTAGCCTTTAGAATATCTGAGAACACCGCTAAAACCAACCCATACAAAATTACCTTTTGTAGCACCATTAAAATAAAAGTTTCTCGTATAACTCTTGGGAGGGGTCCAATTTTTTATTTTTCAATGATTAAACAAAAATTAAATAATTAAAAATGAATTCTATTACAAGAACTAATAAAAAAATAATTTAAAAAAAAATTAAGTTCAATAATCTTCCTTTCCAAACCCTTTCACAAAAATATTTTCTAATAATAATTAATAAATTTAAAAATAAAGAAGTTGATGATGATAATAATAATAATAATAATAATAATAATAATAATAATAATAATAATAATAATAATAATATATTTTTTTAGTATTATGTTTTTGAACCTTTTCTTATTTATTAGTTTATAACATTTTATAATATTTTACCTAAAAAATTATTAATAATAATCACAAATAAAATTGCATATCTCGTATAGGTAAGTTCAGTATTATGTTTCATCATAATACAATCTATATAACTATTTTCAATTATTTGTTTAAATAAATATAATTTAAAAAATACCCTTGATAAGAACAGTAGAGACTTTAAACTGTGGCCCCGGCAGCCAATAATCTTGGCCAGCCGAAATTTCTAACACGGTGCACAACGAATTATGTTGCTTTGAAACTTTATCCCTTATACTCGACATTAGATATTTAATAATTTCTTATAGTTGGTTTAATGATGTAATTGTTTTGAATATATGCTATATAATTTTTTTCAAGGAGATAATAATTATAAATCTATTATTTTTATTTATAATATAAATTTAAATGATTTTATTTTATTTTTTAATTTATATTTTGTATAAAATAATAGTAAAATAGGGAAATTTTGAACGTCTTCTTTTTTTTATCGTTTAAAATTTCTTTCTAAAAATTTGTTACTCTTTAATTTTAAGGGAAAAAAAATTAAATTTCTATATTTTTTATTATTCATGAGACCACTTACTCGTTAAAAATAAAAGGAACAACCCTTCTATAGAACCTTGCCTAAATAAAACCAAGAATACAAACACAAGATGACACATAAAAAACATATACTAAACTATTTGTATTTGTCATTGGCCACTCATTATAATAAATGAAAAAGATGGAGCACCAAAATTTATTTTTTTTCTTTCCAATGATTGAAATGTTTGACTAACAACACATCCATTAACTAAGCATCCATCCGTTTACTCATATCAAATACAATATGATATACGCATCTCTGTTTAACAAATAATTCAAAGCCATGTGCATTTGAACCAATCTGTAGATGCAGATGTAACAACAAAACTTTATTTTCCTGTCACTATCAGTATGCACCTCTGTTATCATCTCCGTAAGTTGACTAAATGAAAGCACATCCCACGTAACCATAGAGTGACTCATTGCCATCCCTATCAAAGGTGCATAAGAGATTAAGCAAATTTCTCACCTCCATGTTGTTGGCCACATCAAGGGCTATGCCGTTGAGGAGCTCAACGATTTGGACGAGGCGACTAACTTTAGAAATCGGATAAATGTTATTATTAAAAACAAATTATAAATACATGGTCATTCCAAAATAACTTAAATTAGCTTAGTGGATGTCAGAATATAGAGAGCATACAAAACAAGAACTTAAACAAATAAATAAGAAAGAATCCAATTGCTACAGCAATTTCTTGAAAGAAAGAGATTGTATTGATCTTCAATTTTCCTTGCTTACAATGTGCGTCCAAGCATCTTTAAATAGATTTGAATCCATACAATAATTAGAAAATAAACTCAAGACAAATTTTAGTCTTTACATGCAAACTAACTCTCTAACAAATTCTCTAATAGTTTAACTAACTGTTTGCTAACTTACTAATTGCTCAACTGTCAGTTTACTAACTGATTGCTTACAATTGCATGCATGAGGAGTGGAGAAATTAACTCCAATTCAACTTGAGTCTCTAACACTCCCCTTTAATTTCTACCACTTACAATTTTAGTATTTACTATGCCTAAATTTTGTCTCAAATAATCAAAGGTCTCTTTTGTTAATGCCTTTGTAAATATGTCTGCCAATTGATCTTCAGATCTGTAAAAGTCCAGATGGATTTCTCCATTGTTCACTAATTCTTTGATAAAGTGAAATCTTGTATCAATGTGGTTGCTCCTCTTGTGAAACACATGATTTTTTTATAAAGCAATTGTTGATTTTTTATCACAGAAGATTGGTGTTGACTCCTTCTGTGCTTGTAATAAATCTTTTAATATTCTTCTCATCCATGTTGCTTGACATGCTGCTAATGTCGCTGCAACATACTCTGCTTCAACGGATGAAAGTGTCACTATAGTTTGCTTTTTGGATGCCCATGTGACCGCAGCTGTGCCTAAAAGAAAGGCATATCCAGAAGTACTCTTCCTATCATCAACGCTACCTACAAAATCACTATCTGTAAAACCAATCAAACTAAAATCGTTAGTTGTGGAATATAAAATTCCATAATCTATAGTTCCTACCACATATCTAAATATATTTTTTCTAACTTGCCAATGTGAGTCTTTCGGTGACTCCATAAATCTTGAGATTAAAATAACCCCATAACTGATATCTGGTCTAGTAGCTGTAAGATACATCAAACTACCAACTAGCCTTTTGAATGTTGTAGAATCAACATTAGACCCTTGGTCTTCTTTGCTAAGTTTAGTCTCTATAGCAACTGGTGTAGGTGTTGGTTTACAATTCAGCATCCTAAATCTCTTTAACACATCCTTTGCATATTTTGTTTGACAAATAAAAATTCCTTTTTTTTATTGTTCAACTTCTATTCCCAAAAAATACTTCATTAATCCCAAATCTGTTATTTCAAATTATTTCTTCATTGCTGATTTAGAAGTGTCTATAGACAAATTTCTAGTAAAAATCAAATCATCAACATATAAACACACAATCAAAATATGGCCTTCTTTGTTGATTTTTGTGTACAAAGTTGGCTCACTATTGCTTCTATTGAATCCATTGCTTATCATATAAGAATCAATCCTACTATACCATGCTCTTGGTTGTTGCTTAAGACCATAAAGAGCCTTCTTCAATCTATAAACTTTTTCTTCATGTCCGTGTACTTCATAACCTGTGGGTTGTTTCACATATACTTCTTCATCTAGAAATCCATTCAAGAATGTTGATTTTACATCCATTTGATATATATACCAATTATTTTGAGCATCTATTGATAATACCATTCTAACAGTATCCAATTTAGCAACTGGTGCAAATGTTTCATTATAATCAACTCCATATTCTTGTGCAAAACCTTTTGCTACTAACCTTACCTTGTGTTTTTCAACATTTCCATCTGCATCAAATTTAGTCTTATAAACCCATTTTACTCCAATACAATCCTTACCTTCAGGTAAAATAGTTAGATCCCATGTTTGATTTATTTCAATAGCATTCAACTCTTCATCCATTTCTTTTAGCCAATGGTCATCATTAACTGTTTCTTCATAATACATAGGATTATGAGTGAAAAGAGCAAAATTTGAAACCAAATCTAATTTCTCTTCTTCTTGATTATAAATATCATTCAAATTTCTCATTTTCTTACCTTTCAATCTTGCTCTTAAAGTAGCAAGAGTTGGATCTGATTCATCACTTACTTGTGAATTTGGAGTAGGGTGACATGCATGACTAGATGATTCACCTTGTTCAAATCTCCTTGGTGTTCTTACTAGAGTGCTTGTGCCTGCTTGTGGATAGGATTGTCGACCTTGCAAATTTTGTTCTTTAGAAACTTCTTCATCCTATGGAATTAGTGCCCCAATTATGATGGTGCTACCATCCCATGCTTCTTCTTCCTTGAATTCAACATCTCTGCTAATAATCACTTGCTTTGTAATTGGGTTATACAGCTTATAAGATTTTGACTCTTCATTATAGCCAATAAAAATGCATTTCTCACCTCTATCATCAAGTTTCTTTCTCGATTAAGATGGTATAAGAGAATATGCAACACAACCAAAATTTTTGAAATGATATACACTATATTTCTTACCACCCACGCTTCTTGTGGAACTCGATCTCTGACACTCTTTATTGGGCTTCTGTTCAAAATATACACTGCACATGCTACTACTTCTACCCAATAGTCATTTGACAAGTGTTTGGCTTTCAACATGCTTCTTGCCATCTCCATAATTGTTATGTTCTTTCTTTTTGCTACACCATTCTACTATGGTGTGTACCTTGCAGTCAACTGTCTTTTGATTCCATGATATCTACAAAAATCTTGAAATTGATTAGACATGTATTCACCTCCTCTATCTGATCTGAGTACCTTGATATAACAGCCACTCTGCTTTTCAACCATCGCCTTGAATTCTTTAAACTTTCCAAAGGCTTCAGATTTATTTTTGAGAAAGTAGATCCAAGTCTTTCTGCTAAAGTCATCAATGAAGGTTAGAAAATAAGTACTACTTCCAAATGATGGAGTTTGCATTGGTCCACATAAATCACTATGGACTAACTCCAATATTACCTTAGCTCCATATGAGTTTCCTACTGGAAAGCTCTCTCTATGTTGTTTTGCCAGAATACAATTGTCACATGACTTTCCTGGCTATTCTATTGGTGGTAAACCCTTCACCATATTTTTCTTTTGTAACAAATTTAAACCTCCAAAATGTAAATGTCCATACCTTAAGTTCCATAACCATGATTGGTCTAGCTATATGGATTTGAAGTGTGCTTCCTCTTCTCCTTGCATGCACTGAATATGAAGAGGGAACATCTGATTCTTGGTCATCTCCACTTTACCTATCAACCTGTCACTTGGAACCTTGTCCAATATTGTGCAAACATTATCCATAAAGGATATTCTATAACCTTTCTACACTCACTGACCAACACTCAAAAGATTATGTTTTAGTCTAGGTAAAAAATAAACATCTGGTATAAACCTTCTTTCACCATTCTTGGCCAAAACATTTATGACACCTTTACCCATGACATCTACAGTGATATCATTTCCTAATTTCACTTCTGATTTTACATAATCATCAAGACTAGCAAAAAATTATTTATTTCCTGTCATATGATTAATGCATCCACTGTCTAAAAACCAAATATCACTAGATTTTTCTTGAGTAACATTACATGTAAGAAATAAGCTTCCAGGATTAGGACTAGTTTCACCTGGATTAGAACTAGATTCACCTGTGTAATTAGCATTCTGCTTGTACACATATCCTTGTTTATTTCTGCAGTCATTTGCATAATGACCATATTTCTTGTAGTAATAACATTGAACATTAGATTTTTCAAACATCTGTGAACCTTGCTGGAAGTGATTGTTACCACGTCCTCTACTACTATAGTTTTGATTACTGTTCTCACCTTCATCTAAATTATTCCTTCCATATCTGCCTCTGCCTCTTCCTCTGAAGCTTGACCTGGCTCTTCCTCTTTCTCTGCCAACTGATACCTGTGACTTGAAGGCATTCTCAAGAGAAGTATTATTCCTATTCATTCTGGATTCATGTGTTAACAAAGAACCCATTAATTCATCTACAAATAATTGTTCCAAATCTTTGGTTTTCTCAATAGCTACAACTATAGCATCAAATTTACTGGGTAAACATCTGAGTGCTTTTTCTATGATCTTCTGATATGTGATAGTTTCTCCATTAGATCTAATTTGATTCACTATATTCAAAACTTGACCCATAAACTGATCTATTGAATCTGAATCATTCATTTGCAAATTTTCAAAAGTTATCCTAAGAGATTGCAATTTAGCAATTTTTACCTTTGTATTACCTCTATAGGTAGTCTCCAAGATTTTCCATGCCTCTCTGGATCTTGTTGCTACTGTAACTCTGAAAAATATAGATTCATCCAATGCCTGTTGGATGAGAAATAATGCTTTTGCATCTTTTTTCATATTCTCTTTGAGCTCATCTTTTTGTGCTCGATTTAATGCCAGATGGGCTGCCTCGTCCTGCGGTTCTACAAAACCACTATCTACCAAATCCCAAACATCTTGTGAGCAAAATAAAGTTATCATCTTAATTGCCTAAAAATCATAATTCTTACCATTGAAAATGGGAATTTGAGGATGTGAAATACTATTGTATGCGGCCATTTCTCACGCTAAAAATGAGATTTTGGTCACTGTTTCTAACACACATTCGCCGATGATGGTTACACTACAACGGTCAGTCGATAATACTGTCGATGTCAGTCTACACTGCCGATGTCGATCTGTGAGTCGGCCGATGTCGGTTAACTCTGCCAATGTTGGTCTCTACGCTGCCTGCTGGCAATTCCTGCGCCTGACTGTTTCGCTCTCCTTTCTTCTTGTCGCCTCCCTGCTCGCTGCTTTTCTAACCAAACTCTGATACCAATTTGTTAGAATCACAGAGAGCATGCAAAACAAGAACTTAAAGAAATAAATAAGAATCCAATTGCTACAGCAATTTCTTGAAAAAAAGAGATTCTATTGATCTTCAATTTTCCTTGCTTACAATGTGCGCCCAAGCATCTTTAAATAGATTTGAATCCATACAATAATTAGAAAATAAACTCAAGACTAATTTTAGTCTTTACATGCAAACTAACTCTCTAACAAATTCTCTAACAGTTTAACTAACTGTTTGCTAACTAACTGATTGCTCAACTGTCAGTTTACTCACTGATTGCTTACAATAGCATGCATGAGGAGTGGAGAAATTAACTCCAATTCAACTTGAGTCTCTAAAACTTATTTATTGGAAACAACTATGTTATAACATTTGGTCTCATAAACTATTTGGTCTCGTAAATATTATTGAAATATTTTATTCAATCATATTTTCTTATAAAATAAGTGAATATTTTTTATTTAAAAATAATAATAATAATTTGAAAAAACCTTGAAAAAAAACATAAAATTTACCATTGTTATTGTTATTAATTTTATGTATATTTTATAAAATCTCTAAAATATGATAATAGGTGAATTTATTTATTTTATTTTGGGAAAAAAACCATCGAGAGTACCTTTTTTTAATGTCTAACTAAACAAGAGCTCTTAAATATGTATAGATAGACATATTGAGAAGACCATACGCTGTTTTTGATGTGGCAAGTGATCACTTCCAGCACATCCACCATTTTTATCATCATTAAAGATAATAAAAATCTGAAAGATAACACCTGTCAATCCATGGATTAATAATATTTAATATTTGCAATCAGTAATTTTTATTAGGCAGCATACACAGTGGGCCTACGTTTCAGTGCTGCTACTTAGGGTCCGTACATGCACTCAAAAAGCGAACTTTAGCGTGCTCACTGCTTTGAAATGGTTTTCTGTGCAGAGCTTTGATGTGAGCTTCAATGTAGCCCATGCCCATACAAGGTCTGTACTTACTGCTCTTAATCAAATGTACATACATCCTAAAAAGATCAGTAATATAGTGGTTGAGCAACATACCCGTAGGAGACTATATGGTATAACGAGTTATTTCATATTAGTTATGGTATTTACATTTCGTCCATGGTGGCTCGTATAAAAAGAAATATTTTTGTATTCATATAACTACACACTGCTAACTGCACCAAGGGATTTAACTTACCTTTTGATTTTTTGTATTAGGGATTGAGATTACTAGGTTTTGGTAGAAGTTAGGAAAGTGTTAGAAACTGAGTTTCATACAAATGGTTCGTTGGATTTCAATTAGGTTTCTTTCAGTTTTTGAATATTAAATCTGTACCAAATATTATTTTTGAAAAGTTGGTGTGATTTGAGTATAATTTTGCGTGTTAATGTTCAGCTAGATGGGTGAACAAGATTGTGGATGGGTGGTAAATGTTTGTTTTTTGTATTATGCTTTTTTATTTTTTTAAAAAGAGATTTCAATTTTAAAATGGCATTAAATAATTAATTTTGAGGGAATCGGTCATTAATTCATGAGCAATAGTATGATTTAGGAGTACCTAAACTAATTTTAATGGCACAAAACAAAATATTAGAGGCATCTTTTCCTTAGGAGTCCTTATCTGGAGGGTGTTTGTTTGTAACTGCCCTTCGTCTTAGCAAGAAAAGGGGGTCATCAGATCATGATGTATCTTCTTGGTCATCAATCAAGATATTTATAATATGTAAATGTGACACCAATAAGGTTCATGAACCCCATAGAGAAGTAAAGTAGTTAGACAAGAATAAGTGTTATCACAACATAGGATGTTATTACTGATCAAATTCCTTATGTAATATAAGGGATTTTATGCATGAAATCTTAAGAGATATGCACATATTTAATACTTGACTTGAAATTTTTTAATGTCATTTCAGGAGCTAGTGGTGTCTGAAAACAAAAGAGTCTCCATGGGCTCAAATACTAAGTCTTTAGCTTCTCCAAAGCCTCTATAATTCATAGTGTAGGAGGCTCAGGGGTCTTTCAAAGGAGTCCATTTGAAGAAATTCTCAAGATGTTATGATTGTCATGTAGTTGTTCACCAATTTGAAGCCATGTCAATGGATTTCTCTTTCATAATTACAATATATGCATGTCTAGTATATGTGGGGGTTTTATCAAGTGTAATGCCCTTGAACAACATTAGGCCATGAAGCATGTAGGTGATTTTATTATTTATATTAATTGAACAAATAATTTCTTGGTAGATTAAGGTGGTTAGGCATTGGATTAATTAGGTTTCAATCATTTTGATTATGGAGCTTTTTTTCTACTAGTTTTCTCCATATTTTTGTCCATTTGGATAAAATATTCCTACATTTAGTTTGTTTAAGTAGTCATCTACATTTGGTTTTATTTTAAAATTAATTAGATTAAGGTATGACATTATGCCCAATATACTTTGTGTATACAAGAAGCTCAAGGAAATCTTGAACTGATAATTGATAACTCATCTAAAAAAATATAAGAATCTATCTTACAAAAATAGGTCCTTGGATCTTGGTTGAATGTTTTCTAATGATTTATGCATGTTTTATGGATAAATGTTAGGGGAATAGGTCATAGGTATTTATTTTGTCAACTAGTTTAGTTTTCCCTTGTTCTTTTCATCAGCTCAAAGGCTTAAGTTTTAAGATTCGGGGTTACTTCAAATTTGTGTTAAAATAAGAGAACCTTTGATTAATTTTTCATTTATTATAATTATTTAGATTAAATCACTATGCTCAAGAACTTGTTTATGTGTGAAACTAGGTAATAATTTATGGCACTAGGAACCACTCTAATTTCTCGTAATGGGTCATATACTTCAAATTTCAAGTTCATCTTGTTGACATTTCTCCCCTTGTTTTTAATTTACTATGGGGAGGAGAGACGTGCTTTGTTTTCTATGAACTATCTTTAGAAGTCTTTAGGGTGTTCTGAGACAATATTTTGAGTTAACTCTAATCATCAATATCTCTTTCAATTGATACATAAAAAGAGATCAAATATTCAAAACCCATAACTTTTGATTTGTATCACCATTTGATCCTATCTTCACATCAAAATGATCATATTAAAAAGTGCAGTGTAGTCATAACCTAGATTTTCTGATTTGAGAAGTTTTTGATATTTTTCAAATGCCATATGTGACCATCTAATGGTGTGAAATTACAGTTTAATATTATTTTTCATATTTTTTTGAATTTAGAAATTGCATATTTTTGTAAACAAACTTGAACTTTAGTTGATATTCGTCTAATATGTTAATTTTAGAATTTAGTTTATTTTTGGATATTTTGAGAGATGCATGTGATTGCATTCAAAAATTACTAAAAATAATAGTTTCTAGAAATAATAGGTCATGTTTTACTATTTTTAAAGTTCTAAAATTTTCACATGCCAAGTCTAGTTTTATTTGAGACTTATTTATGCATGGTTTGTAATTATTTGAATCATTCGATATGAATCAATGCCACTTATTATTTCTTAAGATTTACTTATTATTATTTTATTTTCTTGATAGTATTTTGGTTCATTATTTGATATCAAATCATGTTCAAATCTTAGAGGTGTAAGAGATGGTGAGAGAACAAGGATGAATCACTTAAATGAGATAAATTATGCATGTGCTACAAAATTAAGTAGAAAAATTGATTGAGATCATTAAAAATCAAATACAAAGGAGAGAAAAAGATGATGTCAAGGTTGACATAGATCATGAAAAATAAATTATGCAAGAGGAGAAATAGAAATAAGTACCATGAAATAGAGCATGGTTATAGATTTAGAAAGAAGAAATGAAGGAATCAATGTTGATGTTAAAATTTATGGATAAAGTTTAAAACCATTGGAGTTTATAGATTGGATGAAGAACACAGAGAAGCTTTTTGAATGGATAAATATAAGATTAAATAAGAAGTTCAATTTTTCATGCACAAAATATGATTTGGTGGGATCATGTGTAGAAAGAAAGACATAAAAAATGTAAAGAGAAGATTAACTCATGGAAAAATATGGAAATGATTTGGTGGGATCATCTACAGAAAGAAAGGCATAAAAAGGGCAAAGAAAATATTAACTCATGGAAAAATATGGAAATTAAGATCAGGGATAAATTCATTATTATGGATTATGCACAAATCCTATACATAATATTCCAAAATTTGAGATAGAAGGATCACACTATATATGAATATACATATGAGTTTTACAAGCTTTCCATACGAGTGGATCATGATGAAACAAAATAGCATATGGATTCAAGGTATGTAAATGGTTTGAAGTTTTATATTCAAGGTGAATTAAGCATGGATATAATACTTTACATGAAGGAATCTTATCAATTAGCTTTGAAGGTAAAACAAATAAAATAGATAGAATTTTAGAAGAACATATATTAGACCAATAAGAGGATAATCCCCTCAAATAAGGGGACAAGATGGATTTAATAAAAATATAAGTGAGTTTAATACCACTAGAGAATAATCATCATGTGGTGCATAAAGATAAGACGATAATAGACAAGGGTTTGAATACCAACAAAGAGGAAGATGAATTGAAAGAGAATGAAGATATGTTAGTGCTAGAGGTTAGTTTCCAAATCAATGTAGGTGTTATGTTTGTTATAAATGTGGAAAAAAATTCCATACAAAATTTGAATGCCTAATCTACAAAGGTCAATAAATGAGGCAAGGGGATCACGTAAGAGTGAATTTAGTTGAATCTGAAATAGAAGAGCAAAATATTGAAGTTGTAGTAGTAGATATTGGAAAAAATATTATGATGAAAAAAATAATAATTGGTCCAAGGAAAGAGCAAGTTTAGAATAAATAAGGTACTAATGCATGACTACAAACAAATATTTTTTGAACAAGGTGTACTTCAGGAGGTAAGATATGCAAAGTAATCATAGATGGTAATAGTTTTGAAAATATGGTTTGTAAAGAGATGATTGAGAAACTAGGTTTGTAGTGTGATAATCATCTTAACCCTTATCAGATTTCATAGTTTAATAAATGGAATGAAGATACAATAGATAAAAGCTTCTTAATCAAGTTTTATAGAGGTAAAACTTACAAGGATGAATTATAGTGTGTTGTTATACTAAATTATGCATGCCATGTGTTAATTAGGAAGGCCATGGTCGTTTGATAGAAAATAAATTCATGATGGAACAAAGAACACATATATTTTCTAAAAATTGAGTATGAAGGTAGTTTTATTACCTCTTAAAGAATAATAATATACTGAAAGCATGTTGGCTATAAAATAATTTATCAAATACAAGAAGATGATAAGTTTCTATTATACATAACTAGTAAAGAAAGAAGACATAAAAGTGGTGCAAGTACCAACAGAAACAATAATAGTGTTGAAATAATATATATGTGTTATAATTGATGATTTACTAGACAGTTTACCACCAAAGAGATTTATTCAACATCATATTCATTTGATTCTAGGATCATCTCTACCCAAACAAGCAACTTATAGGATGAGTCCAGTAGAACATGCATAATGAAATAAATAGATTTCTAAATTGGTGAGGAAGGATGTGGTAATGGATAGCATGAGTTCATGTACAACATCAACATTGGTAAATCCAAATAAATATAGAGGGTGGAGGATGTGTGTGGATAGTAGAGTAATCAATTATATTACAATTAAGTGTAGGTTTTTTATACCTCTTTCAGATGACATGATGTATGTTCTTATAGGAGAAAAATATTTTACAAAAATTTATCTGAGTGGATATTACCATATTTAGATTCATGAAAGAGATGAAGGGAAAAAGCATTTAAGACTAGGGATGGATTATATGAGTGGGCGGTGATTCCATTTGGATTATCTAGTGCACATAACACATTTTTGAGGGTGATGAACACAGTGCTATGAAAATATAGTGCTAAGTTTGTGGTGGTTTATTTTGATGATATTTTAATATTTAGTGAGACTAAAGCAGAGAATATGTAACATTTGATAATGGTATTATAATTCTTAAGAAAATTGAATGTCTATGTGAATTTGAAAAAGTGCACATTTATGAAAAATACTTTTGGATTTATCGTTTAAGCAGATGGTGTAAAAATGGATGAAGATAAGGTAAAGGCAATTGTTAAGTGGCCTATTCTAAAGAGCATCAGATAGACCTAAGGAGCTTCAATGGCTTACAAATTTTTTATACAAAGGTCAATAAGAATTTTAATACTCTAAGCACACCAATACCAAATTGTATGAGAGGAGAATAATTTGCATGAACAAGGGAATCAATAGAAATATTTGAGTTTTTTAAGAATAAAATTATAAAAAAAAACTATTTTAGAATTATTATTTTTTTAGAAAAGTGATTGAGGTTGATTATGATGGTCTTTTTTATGGGAATTGTTGTCATGTTGTGTCAAGAAGGAAATCGAATAGAATATTTCAGTGAGAAATTGAATGAGGTAAGAACAAAGTATTCTATATATGATTTTAATTTTTCTTTCATTTTAAAAGCATTAAGACATTTAATGCATTACTTGGTGTTGAAGGAGTCTATCCTATTTATTGATCATGAGGATCTAAAGTGTGTTAACAATAAAAACAAGTTAAATAGTAGGCACGCAATGTGGGTGTCTTTCTTATAGGGTTATATTTTTGTGTTAAATCACAAATTAAGAAAACAAAATCATGTAGTTGATGCTTTGAGCAAGAAACTTGGTTTGATAACTACTATGGTGATTGAAGTAGTTGGATTTGAATTTATTAAATAAGTATATGATATTGATCAATATTTTGGTAAGATAGTTAAACAATGTAAGAATCCATTAACATATGATACTAGTAATGTTTATGAAGAGTATCTTATGTAAGATGGTTATTATTGTCACTCAATTTTGCACCCTTGGATAGGTAGTTCAATGCTTCCCAAAATTGAGTGGAACATGGGACTACCTCTAAGCCTATGGATTGCCTATAGTAGAATTAAACCTCTAGATTGAAGGGTTATCTCCCTATATTTATCTTTGATAGCCTATCACCTATATCTCTTGCTTCCTTGGATGAAAATAGATAGAGAGAACATGAAATAAAACTAATCTAAAGAGGTTATGCACCAACTTTATCTCCATTACACTACCATATACTTTCAATATGAAAGATGATTCATAATACTATCTTCAACATCCTAGAATGATATAAAATAAAAGTTTCAAACATGAAGGTGATATGCATTGCACTTTTAAAGGTGATTGAATAGGAGGCCTAATTGTAGACACTAATTATATTTCCTACACTTACAAACAAACAAGGATACTAACTACAATTCATGTGACATACTAGAGAGTAGACTAATTACAAAAAAACATGAAAGAGTAAAGTGAATAGAAGGATCATTTCAAATAATCTGGGCTTGTGACTCTAAACTAGACTAGAGAGAATGATAGAAAAATAATAATTTTCATACACTCCAAATAAATTGGACTATAAGTATGGTAATAATTTTTATTTATTCCCCATTTATTACATTGGAGATAATTTAAAACTAGAAAATTTAGAATAATTAAGACTTATTTCTTATAGTTTTTATTATAATTGGACTATTAATAAACTAAAATCATTTTCAAAAGTCCCTATGATGATTATCACTTGTCATTTAACTATGCACTACTTCACATACGTAGACAACAAGTTATGAACTCAAAACTAGATTTTAAATATTTATTCAAAGAAAAACATATCATTCAAAATAGCAAGGCTGCATGGTATTAGGTGTGGATCTTATAAACTTAACCTAAAATGGCTACTCTTATAGAGAATAGTGAAGAAAGAGAGAGAGGTGTGGTAGAAGAAGATTTAAAAACATCCATGAGAGTTAAAAAAATAATGGGAGTTATGAGATAGTAAAAAAAAACTTTCAAGGCCATGTGTCTCACTTTTGATTTATCTCTAACCCTCCAATTGGTGTTGGAGTTGTAAACTTCCTTGACACCTTAAGTAACATCTTGAAAACTGCCCTTGTTTACATGCAAGGGGTGATATATGGAATTTTATACCATAAATTTGATTTAAAATGATACACAACAACTCATTTAAGATCTTTAATTCCTTAATAAACTCCTTTGACCTTCTATTCCATTATTTATATGCATAAATGTCTCGTCACTCTTCATTTCCCACATCTAGTTTAGTCCAAGTGGCCTAAAATTCAAGTTAGTTTTTTTTAACTCATAAAAATTATAAAAATGGTATTAAAATATGCCATTAGGTAATAAACACATCATTTTTGTTCTTGGACAAAATCCCAAGAACTTGGTTTTCTCCTTAAGCCTTCACTACGCCTAGTTTCCTTGTATCCCTAAAAACTAGTAAACATCCTTTCATATGAAGTTATAGATATTATTTTGATAAAATAATGTCATATTATATGACCCATTATGTATTTATTTATCCATGTCAAATTTCATCTTTTAACTCTGAGTGTAAACCCATTTTTTTAACCTTTCTCTCTCTTCAATTAGGCCTTAATTAGTCTTCCTTGCTTAGCACCTTGTTTTCTTTCTCCAAAATTATGAAACACATGTGAAATCAGCCAAAATTGTATGATTAAATTTACCTATTCCATCATAAAACTCCATGTAAAATTTGGTGTCCTATGATCCTATGGAAGTATGTAAACTAAGAAATGGCCTTACCACCTAGTCTTATTTTGAGCCTATTTGAGATTGCCTTGGAAAATGGACCTGGTTTGGTCTCCTCCAAAATATCCTAATATTTTTTTTTTAATTTAATACATATAAAAATATCGAAGGACTTCATCCCATTAATAATAATTTCTGCCCTTCTTAAAACACATACAAAACACTAAAAAGATGTAAAAATATGGCATTTGTGGAAATCCATAGAAGTGAAATCAACATAAAAAAAACATTTAGGTAACCTAATTTTATTCCTAAATAATATATAAGATTTTCAAAGATCAAAATATGTCATTATATGTGCACTTGAGGTATTTTCTCCATGACTAGTCACTATGAGGGTTTAAGAGAGGTTTAATATCTATTTGGGGTCTTAAAAAATGTTCATAAATGAAAAATAATGAAATGACATCCTTCCACTTGGAAAATATTATTATCTAACCCCCTCAACTATTAAAAAAATAATAATCCCATTCAAATTTTGATCAGTGGTATGAGCATCTGAAGATGCTCTTCAGATGGCCTACTTAACTCTTTTTAGGCTAGAGAGAGGTGAAACATGTGTTTTGGGTCTTAAAAATCATACCCACTATTGTGAGAGGCTTAGACACATATAAAAAAACCTTATAAAAAATTATACATATATTGGAAGTCATTTTTACCCCATGTATGCTCAAAGTGTATTGGTCATGGTGTTGGGGTTATGGCCGTGTTACCTTCTTGATATCCCACAAGGACATTTGATGGAAATTTGAGTATGTTTACACTCTATAAGTGTATGTATATGTATTATATGTATATTAATTTAAATAAAAGTTTCTTCATGAGGTCTAGAATGCTTGTTTTGTGCCTTTGAGCTCAAGTGGACCCCTAAGTTTGTTGACTACCCCTTGCCCAAAAAGTGGGAAAGGTCTATGAAAAAATAATGAGTACTTACACTAATTTTATGACCTCAAGGAGATGATTAAAGTATTAATAAATTCATTATCATCCTCTTTACAAAATTTCAAATCATCATCATGCATTTAGAGGCCCTAAAACACCAATTTCTTTCGAGACTGGTTGTAGGATATGACTGTGTGCAGGGTTCTTGAAATTATTGTGTATGAGGTTTTATAAATCTAGATTGATCCATTTTATATAATAATTTGATTTGATATCAACATAAACCTATGACCTCTTTTTAATTTATATGTAGACGTCATAGTTCTTTCCATGTACTTTATCTTATTCAAGCTTTAAGACCAGTCTATCCATGTATGCATGTAGTTATCAGAGGCCACCTTGATTATACTCTCTATGTTTTAAGACTTTGTCTCCCACATAATTTAATTTTAAAATGGTCTTTAATGTTGATTTAAGTCTCAAATAGGCTCAGGGTTATTTTAAATAATCATGCCATTCTACATAAATAGAGTTTGAAAAACAAATAAAGCTAAAAGATAAACTAATGATTAACTGCATGCTAACTAAGCGGTGACATGACCAGATAAGCTAAGACTAAAATAGGGGAGACATGCAAACTACGTACATGAGGGAGATGGAAAAATAAGTTTTGTCTATTCCTAGTTTTCTCCATTGCATGCATGCAAATGGGGAGAAATTAATAAATGGTTATTCTAACACGCCCCCTTAATTTCTACCACTAAGAACTTCAACATTTACAATGCCTAAATTTTGTCTTAGATAATCAAAAGTCTCATTTGCTAATGCCTTTGTGAATATATCTACCAATTGGTCTTCATATCTGCAAAACTCCAAATGGATTTCTCCATTATTCACTAACTCTCTGATAAAATGAAATCTTGTATCAATGTGCTTGCTCCTCTTGTGAAAAACATGATTTTTTTATAATGCAATTGCTGATTTTTTGTCACAAAATATTGGTGTTGACTCCTTCTGTGCTTGTAATAAATCTGTCAATACTCTCCTCATCCAAGTTTCTTGACATGCTGCTGATGTGCCTGCTACATACTCTGCTTCAGCTAATGATAGTGTCACTATAGGTTGCTTTTTGGATGCCCATGTGACCACACATATTCCAAAAAGAAAATCATGTCCATAAGTACTCTTCCTGTCATCAATGCTACCTATAAAATAACTATCAGTATAAACAATCAAACCAAAATCATTAGTTGTGGAATATAAAATTCCATATTTTTTTGTTCATGCCACATATCTCAATATCCTCTTTCCAAGTTGCCAATGTCAGGCTTTTGGTGACTCCATGAATCTAGAGATTAAACTGACCCCATACATGATATCTGGTCTTGTAGTTGTAAGATACATCAAAATACCAATTAGTCTTTTGAATGTTGTAGAATCAACATTAGACCTTTTGTCTTCTTTACTAATTTTGGTCCCTGTAGCAACTGGTGTAGGTGTTGATTTACAATTCAACATCTTAAACCTCCTTAACACATCCTTTGCATTTTTAGTTTGACAAATAAATATTCCCTTCTCTAATTGTACAACTTCTATGCCCAAAAAATACTTCATTAATCCCAAATATGTCATTTCAAATTTTTTCTTCATTGCTGATTTAAATGTGTCTACAAACAAATTTCCAGTGAAAATCAAATCATCAACATACAAACACACAATCAAAATCTGACCTTCTCTGTTGATTTTTGTGTACAATGTAGTCTCACTATTTCTTTTGCTAAATCCATTGTTTGTCATGTATGAATCAATCCTGCTATACCATGCTCTTGGTGCTTGCTTGAGACCATAGAGGGCCTTCTTCAATCTGTAGACTTTTTATTCATGTCCATGCAGTTCAGAACCTGGTGGTTGTTTCACATACACTTCTCCATCTAGGAAACCATTCAAGAAGGCTGATTTGACATCCATTTGAGATACTTTTTAATTATTTTTTGCAGCTATTGCTAAAACCATTCTAATAGTATCAAGTCTAGAAACTGGAGTAAATGTTTCATTATAATCAATTCCATGTTCTTGTGCAAAACCTTTTGCTACTAGCCTTTCCTTGTGCTTTTCAACCTCTCCATCTGCATCAAATTTGGTCTTATAAACCCATTTGACTCCTCTAAAATCCTTACCTTCAGGTATATTAATTAGATCCCATGTTTGGTTTCTCTCAATGGCATTCATCTCTTCATCCATTGTTTTTATCCAATGTTCATCATTAACTGCTTCTTCATAATACATAGGATCATGAGAGAAAAGAGCAAAAATTGAGCATAAATATAACTTCTCTTCTTCTTGTTTATAAATCACATTCATGTTTCTCATTTTCTTACCATTAAATTTTGATCTTAAAGTGGCAAGATTTGGATCTGATTCATCACTTACTTGTGACTTGGAAGTAGGATGACATGCATGACTAGATGATTCACCTTGTGCTAAGCTCCTAGGTGTTCTTATTGGAGTGCTTTTTCTTTCTTTTGTAGAGGATTGATCACCTTGCAAATTTTGTTCTTCAGATTCTTCTTCATTTTTGGGAATTAGTGCTCCAATTGTGATGGTTTTATCAATGCTTCCATCCCATGTTTCTTCTTCCTTAAATTCCACGTCTCTGATAATAATCACTTTCTTTTAAATGGGGTTATACAACTTATAATCCTTTGATTCTTCACCATAGCCAATTAAAATGCATTTCTCTCCTCTATCATCAAGTTTTCTTCTCAATTTAGATGGTATAAGATAATATGCAATACAACCAAATTTTTTGAAATGATGTACACTATGCTTCTTACCACTCCGAGCTTCTTGTGGAATTCGATCTCTAACACTCTTTGTTGGGCTTGTATTCAAAATATATACTGCACATACTACTACTTCTGCCTAATATTCATTTGACAAATGTTTGGCCTTCAGCATGCTTCTAGCCATCTCCATGATTGTTCTATTATTCCTTTCTACTACACCATTCTGCTTTGGTGTGTACCTTGTAATCAGTTGCCCTTTAATGCCATGATATCTACAAAAATCTTGAAATTCATTAGACATATATTCACCTCCTCTATCTGATCTAAATACCTTGATGTAAAGGCCACTCTACTTTTCAACCATAGCCTTGAATTCTTTAAATTTTCTAAAGGCTTCAGACTTATTTTTGAGAAAATATATCCACGTCTTTCTACTAAAATCATTAATGAAGGTTAGAAAATAAGAACTACCTCCAAATGATGGAATTTGCATTGGTCCACATAAATCACTATGGACTAGCTCCAATATTACCTTTACTCTATATGAGGCTCCTATTGGAAAGCTCTCTCTATGTTGTTTTTCCAGAATGCAACTTTCACATGAACTTCATGGCTGTTCTATTGGTGGTAATCCCTTCACCATTTTTTTTTTTGTAACAAATTCAAACCTCCAAAATGTAAATGTCCATACCTTAAATGTCATAGCCATAATTGGTCTAGATGCATGGTTTTGAAGTGGGCTTCCTCTTCTCCTTGGATGCACTGAATTTGAAGAGGGAACATTTGATTCTTGGTCATCTCCACTTTTCCTATCAACCTATCATTTGGAAATTTGTATAGTATTGTGTAAACATTATCCATAAAAGATACTTTTTAACCGTTCTGTACTAATTGTCCAACACTCATAAGATTATGCTTTAGTCTAGGTACAAAATAAACATTAGGAATAAACCTTCTTTCACCATTTTTTACCAAAACATTTATTACTCCTTTACCCATTACATCCACTTTGTTATCATTTCCTAATTTCACTTCAGATTTTATGAAATCATCAAGAGTAGCAAAGAATTCTTTATTCCTTGTCATATGGTTACTGTATCCACTATCTAAGAACCAAATATCTCTAGCATTTTCTTGAGCAATATGACAAGTGAGAAATAAGCTTCTAAAATTAGAACTAGTGTAATTAGCACTCTGCTTGTCCACATCTCCTTGTTTCTTTCTACATTCACTTACATAATGTCAATATTTTTTGTAGTAATAACATTTAATGTTAGATTTATCAAACCTCTATGAATTTTATTGGAAGTGATTGTTGCCACATCCTCTATTGTTGTAGTTTTGATTATTGTTTTCACCTTGATCTAGATTGTTCCTTCCATTTCTGCCTCTGCCTCTTCCTCTAAAGTTTGACCTTCCTCTTCCTCTTCCTCTGCCAAATGATACCTAGGAATTGAAAGCATTCTCAAAAGGAGTATTGTTATTCCTATTCATTTTGGATTCATGTGTTAACAAAGATCCCATTAATTCATCTACTGATAAATGTTCTAAATCTATGGTTTCCTCAATAGCTACAACTATGGCATCAAATTTGCTGGGTAAACTCCTGAGTATTTTTTCTATGATCTTCTAATTTGTTATTGTTTCTCCATTAGATCTAATTTGATTTGCAATATTCAATACTTGACCCATAATTTTCATAGACTCTGCAAATTTGCAATATTCTATAGACTCTGAATCATTCATTTGAAAATTTTCAAAATTTCTCCTAAGAGATTGCAATTTAGCTATTTTCACCTTTGCATTACCTTTATAGGTGGTCTCTAAGATTTTCCATGCCGACTTGGATCTCGTTGCAGCTACAACACTATAAAAATTAGGAATAGAGCTTTTGCATCCTTTTTCTTGTTCTCTTTCAGCTCTTCCTTTTGTGCTCGAGTTAATGCCTAATGGGCAGCCTCATCCTGTGGTTCTACAAAGCCATTTTCTACCAAATCCCAAACATCTTGTGAGAAAAACAATTTTCTCATTTTAATTTCCAAAAAAATCATAATTCTTACCATTGAAAATGAGAATCTGGAGCTGAGAAATGTTGTTATTTGTTGCCATGTCTCAAGCTGAAAGACCACACCTTAATATCGCTCAAATCATTTAGGTGGCAAAAATCCTTCGGTACTGACAACCCTATGGCTACGGCTGCACATCTTTGCAATGCTTTGACATACAATGATCAATGGCTTGATGATGCATACAAAAAGAGTTTGACAAGCATTAAAGGTATTTTCGATGCAAAGGTCAACAAAATCAAAATTCATGCTTTAGATGAGCTCCTTGGTAGTGGAATCGAAACGCTAGTAATCACAGAAGCTTTTAGAGAATTTAGGATAGGAAAAAAACTTAACTAGCTCCACACACTTTGCGTTTCAACTTAGCTTCTGCTTAACATGCACGGAGGCAATGGAAAGGTTGCTTACATCGACACAAATGGAACCTTATAGTATATGCTCATGCATACACTCATGAGCATCAGTTCAACCATATCAATGATATCTTAAAATTATTTTATTTTCTTTAAGTTTTAATTTTAGGCTCTCATCATACCTTTGAATCATCTCTGCATCTTCCCTTTAAGCATGAAACCAAGTATGCTCTAATAGGTAGTCTTTTAGGTCCCCTTTATAAGTTCAAGGCTATGTTGCATGTTTAGATCCTAAACCTCACACCAGTATACCTCTGAATGGTTCCTTTAATTCTCTTGAATAATTGAATAGATTCAAACACCCTTCATATATGCACCTTCTTACTTTTTAAATCACTTATTTCTTACTACATTATTCAGTCTATATAGGGTATTGTAGGTGCTCTTTAGACTATTTAATGTTCCAAATATATTTTTCAAGGGGTTTTTGAATATCTCAATGTTTTCAAACTACCACACACTTCTTTTCATTATTTTAATGGCCCATAGAGGCTTATGACAAGGCATTTCCAACTTCAACTTACTCTAATAGTCTTTATGTCCTTGTAAGAGAGAGCTAGAGTGTCAATTCAAAATCATGGCCATATTTAACTATGAGTGACATATTATCTCTTCAAATATTAATGTATTGAATGATAAATTCAACTAAGTTAGGCTCTCCACATTTGAGACATTCCATTTTTTATTTGTCATTTATTTTAGGTCCAAAATATGGACCTATAGACTTAGGGTTTGTAGGTTACTATGGACTACTTGGAGATACACCAAGATTCCACTACATTGGGTTATTAAAATCCTCAACCCTATCAACCACTACACATTTTCCTTGTCACTCTCTCATTTTATCATAAATTCCAAGAAAATCATTTTCATCTTCAATCCATTTCAACTCACCTTCAATCCATTGTATGGACTATAGGTACAGTCAAGTAATGCAAGAAGACTATTTTAGAGCCTTAGAACATTTTTAAATTATTTGAATTCACTTAGTGGAGGTAGGGAGATATTAAGTATTACATAATTCTTGGATAAGTGTATAAATTCTCTTTCCATGACTCTGAGCATCCTCAAGATAATTTTAAAGTCTACACAACATGTATATGGAGGAAACAACAAGATCTCATTAGAAAAGTGTGCATTTAGAATATTATCTTGAACCTTTATTCATTCAAATGAGTATAATACCATATAATAACCCTCACATTATGATACATTTCTATTAATTGAGTGAATATTGACAATCAAACATCCATCAGACTGTTCAAACATAGACTATGTCTCCCAAAGAGCAAATACTTAAAGATATGAATAAGAAACACATTTCAAAGAAGTAGAACATGAACTCCATGAAAATGAAGGGTCTCCCATGAACAATGAATCATTATATATCTCTTATAATGATGATAATTAAGAGGAAATAGGAACTTATAGTAAGATTATCGAAAATAGTTTGTACACCAAGGCCTACTTCCTCTAAGTGAGATAATCTCATAGAAATGGGTTAGATAATGAAACCACCTTGAGAGTAATATCAAATACCTATAAAAACTACCCTCAAAATCTTTCATATCTTCAATTTTTTATATGTAGTAATAGGTGCAATAATATACCCCTCTTAGATGAATAGACCATAGTGACCTATTTTCACTCTTAATGATCATCCATAAAGAAGAAGCCACCAATATACAAACCAATTCAACTTATTTTAGTATTAATTAGACCCATAACAATTTCAAATTCTCTCTCTCTCTCTCTCTCTCTCTCTCTCTCTCTCTCTCTCTCTCTCTCTCTCTCTCTCTCTCTCTCTCTCTCTCTCTCTCTCTCTCTCTCTCTCTCTCTCTGCTCTCTCTCTCTCTCTCTCTCTCTCTCTCTCTCTCTCTCTCACCATTCAAAGAAACTTTGCCTTCATAAGCTTGTGAAGGTAGCAATGGAGGAGGAAAGATGTTTGGAGTGTAAATTCAGCTTGAAAATTGGCCTATAGCTTTAAAATTATCTGAGGGAGACCAAAATAAACTTCTAAACTATTTCCTATTGAAAATTAATCTTGCAAGGCCATACAAGTGCTTAAAAATGTCATTTTATCAAGATTAAGCATAGAACTATAGGTTCTATCAAACCCTGATTATTCATAAACCATATTTGACTTGTATGTAACACCATGGAATTTTTTAATCTTCTTAAAATTTTATCTCCTTGACGTAGCATGTGCAACTCTTTTCAATGTAGCAAAAACTAGCCAAAAAGTGATTTTATGCAAGTGAGAGTCATATAAAGGTTAGATCATCATAATTTGATATTATATGAAGTTAAAATAACCTTTAATAATGATCCTATATTATAATAAACCTTTTACCAAGTTTGACTATTCAAGACCTTGTACTTGACCATAGGACTAAATAAGTGAACATAAGACTAGAACCTAAAAAATGCTAAGCAAGGACACATATGACCTTATAGGACTATCTAAGACCACTAGAGACCATGACATGACCATGGAAAAAATTAAGCACCTCTAATAATTTTAAACCTATAGGGGGTGACCAATTTTGACATGAGGTCAAAATTTGGTCAACAATTATCTCTTCAAAGGGAAATAATTACATATTTTGATTGAGTCTGTAATAAACAATATTATAAGATAATTACACAATGTTCATTTGGTTATAAATTTTGGCAATACAAAGATAATATATTTATTATAGGAGAAGTATTATTTTTCAAAGATGAATAAAGATGTGACAAGATATGTTTAAAGGTGTAGGATATATCAGGTGGTAAAAGGACATGCATAAAATATAAGCTTGTTCATGCCATTACAAGTTCCAAGAGGACCATGGATAAAATTTCACTATGGATTTTTTGTTGGTATTGTATAATTATCTCTGGACATAATATGGATTTAACTATTTAAATTCAAACCCAAACGTCAAACTATCTAGTTAATGTCTAGAGCCATTGGAACCAAAATGCAAATGGATAAACATAATTTGAAACCAACACTATGATTATAAAGTTAAATTTTATACACCATGATTTAGTGGATGAAAAATGAAAGGATTATATTTATCTTGGACTTAAATTAGACAAAATGATGGCATGATTCAAGGATTATTGATGAAAGATTAGAGGATTTAATGACTAGTTGGACATGGATTACTCACTTGATTTCTTGTTAGCTCCTATCGAAGAGTGGCCTTGTTTAAATATAATAAGGAGGGAAGGATCAATAGTGGAGATTCAAATTTGGATGAGGGAGATCAAGGGTTGAGGATTATAAATAATAAAAAATTCCTTGGAAGCCTATAGATTTAGATGCTTATAGAGAGGAGGGGTGAGAGTAGAGAAGGTTATAGATGTGGAAGATTGTAGAATCTTTCTTAGATGTTAATGATGATATAGATAGAGGATTAGATAAGGATTGGGTGGATAATTAGGGATTAGAGGTGTAGAGAGACTAGGAATAAGCTTAGTAGGTGGTTAGGTGGGTCATGGGAATTTAAAATTCCCAAATAATGAATAAGATAGATTAAGATAGGATTAATGGATGTATTAAAAGAATTAATAATGAAATAGGATAAATTAAGTTTAGTAAATGATTAGAGAGAGGGATATTAAATAAATGATTAGGAAGGGAGGATATTATGATGGGATTAGAAGGGATAAATTAGATAAGTGGAATTTATGTCAACTAATAGTGATATTAGTCACATCAAATGAAGTGAGCGAATTTAGATGTATACAGGGATTATAAAACACACAGAGAGGTGATGATTATATTTTAGTTATTGTAAACATATTTTCTAAGTTGGTTCATTTAATTC
>JARHVA010008375.1:360000-501748 GCA_037957365.1 Torreya grandis | reverse complement strand
ATACCTATGAAAGGGGTATTTTATATGGAATTTATAAAATAATTAAATATTATGAATACTATTAATAACCAATTTAATTATACTATTGTCTTATTGTAGTTATATAATAGGCAGCATATAAATTAAGGAAATGTGATTTTACATTGTTATTTATAATCAATACCACAATATTTAAATACAAGGACACAACATGAATAATTACATGATGTTAAATAACAATGTAAAATCATAATATTATATATATATATATATATATATATATATATATATATATATATGATAATTCCCATGGAAATATTATATAAAAATTATTTATTAAACCTGGTATTAATGACACTAAGTAAATATTATTGTGATAAAGTTCCCATGCTTTTATCTAGAGTAATTTATACATTGACTAAATGAAATTTGATTTATTGAGTGTGTGTGTGTGTGTGTAAATATGATTTATCTAAGTTTTCATTAAACTATATAAAATTTTTAGCGAAAGTAATGGTTATAGTTAAATGTTATCATTCCACGTATTTGATTAATATGCATGTATGCACGATGGTCATGTTAGAACAAAATTATGTTTGATATGTTGTTTGCAGTTAAAATATTATAAAACATGGGTTATAGTTGAATTCATGATATTTGAAACCATTATCATGTACTCATCTATGAAGGGAGGACCATTCCTTAGTTGAGAAATTGTGCAGGGGATCTATGGTCCATGGTTGGTGTGGAAATTTACTCTGATGATGTTTTCCCTCTCCTCCAGTAGTTAGTCAAGAGTGAATTTTAATCATTATTACATTTTATATACATATAATGAGGTTGTGGATACTTTTTAGTTACGTGTAATAATGTACTTATTTATAATAATTTTGATATAAAAAATTTATAGTATTCTAATTTGATAACCAACAATTGGCTACTCTTATTACATAATATTATTGTATAAACTTTTAGCAGTTGGTTATGTTATTTTTTAGCTTATATATATATATATATATATATATATATGTATTATATATTATATATATGTATGTATGTATATATATATATATATATATATGTATGTATGTATGTATATATATATATATGTATGTTATATTATATATATATATAATATATATATATATATATATATATATATATATATATATATATATATATATCGTGATGGGTTGAATATGTAATTTTATTAAATTTTTTAACTTGATCATTATCTAAATTAATCACAATAATTTATTAATATAAGATGTATTTAGTTAAAGATAGTTATATTCTTTAAGAATAATCTATTTTTTATTATTTAAGTAAAAAAAAAATTAACATTTTTGAGTTAAACCCAATGGATTTATAACATTATGGTATCATAGATGAGGCTCAAACCTCTATGACTTAATGAATATGATAATTTATTTGTATTTTCCTATTAATCAAAAAGGATTATGGTGTATGGTAGACCTATAGGTGAGGGTACATAAAACACTAAAACCTATAGTATATCCAAATCAATTTTTTTGCATAACAAGTTACAAATTTGGATTAGATTCTCACAACCATGCATGAAACTAGAGACCCAAATCATGGACATAGAGCAAAAAGTGCATGGTCATGTTGAGGAAATCATTCAGGTATATTTTAAAGAACACCATGTCTAGTAAGAAGGTTAGATAGAGGCTCAAGAATAGTGTAGAAATGATAAGAAGCCATAGGATATAAGGGTTTGTGTTGCTGTATAAATTCCATGAGACATGAATAAGGTTAATCCTCCTAAGTTTGATGTAACTTTGTCAGGGGATGGTGCTAAATCTTGGTTTACAAAAATGGTAAAGTATTTTGAGATCTATAATTATTCAAAAGTCATTAAGGTAGTTTGGGGAGCATATCAACTCACTAGAGAAGTAGAAACATGGTGGTCAAATAATAAGCATGAGATGAACCTCAACTCCACTACGACTACACATGATCGATTCATTGTTTTTTAGATCATGATGGTTGGTCTAGTTGTATTTTGACTAGAAGATGACATACTTTAAGAATCTAAAGCAAGGATATATTTTAGTGAATAAATACTAGGAAAATTCTACTAGCTTCCTAAAATATATTCCTCAATATTGGGAAGATGAAAGGTTTCACATTTGAAATTTCATTATGGTATTAAAACCCCAAATTGGGTGTAAGGTAGATGTCCATGGGATGTTTATGATGGATAAAGTATTTGAGAAGGTAGTTAATGAGGATTCAAAACTAAATTATTTTTCTCAGGTCATAGAGAAGTTCAAGAAGAAGTTTGGAGGTTCCAAACCCACTCTTAAGAAGAATAAATGGAAAAGGAATGTAAATTCAAAGAATCAATTCAATAATTACAATGGTAAATTTAGTAACTTCTTAGGTATCAATAAATTAGATGGTGGATTCAATCTTGGTTTTAAGGAGAACTAGTAGTTAGAAAGGAAAGGGACCACCTAGTGGGTATTTCACTTGTGGGGTTGATCACTATACTAGGCATGTACTCAAGGAGAGTCTGAAGGTAAATATAAGGGTAATATATAGTAAGAAACATTTCAATAGAGAAACAATGTGGCTATTAATAATGATCAAGATAATTTTCAAGTCTCAATTATTGATATTTTTGGTCAACCCATTTCCATTTTGATTGATAGTGGACCTAAAAAATGTTTTATTTCTCCATGAATTCTATCTAAGTTGTCTAAGAAAGTTTGTATAATGAAAAATTAAAGGTCATTACAATATCAAATGAAGCTAAGGTTAAATTTGATAGGTGTTTAGTGGAAGTAGATTTAATTGTTTGAATTCACATTGATAGTATATTTTATGCATCACCAATAGGGTCATATGATGTAATATTAGGGGTAAATTGGCTTGATAAGTATAAAGATAAGTTATCTTTATATCTTAAGAAGGTTTAATGTTAGGATAATTTTTAGAATTAGACTCAAATTCATAGCTGAGAAGAGGGAGTTAAAACTCAGGTAGATTTCCCTAATTTAGCTTAAGAAGGATCATAACAAAAGATGTTAGACATTTATTTCTAAAATAAATGAAATTTAGGAAATAAGGGAATAATATATTAAATATTACCCTTTTATTAATAATTATTAGGATGTTTTTCTAGAGGAATTATCAATATTACCACCCAAATAGGAGTTATATTTATCAATTGACATAATACATAATTTAGAATTATAATCTAGGGCACTTTACAGGATGATGACTATAGAGTTGGTTGAGTTGAAAGCTAAAATAAAGGATTTTTTTATGTAAATAATTGATTCGACCAAGTGTGTAACCATGGGGTGCAACAATTTTGTTCATCAAGAATAAGGATGGCACTCTTCCCCTATGTATTGATTATAGGATGTTGTACAAAGCAATAATCAATAATAGATATTCATTACCTCTCATTAATTATCTCTTTGATAAATTATGTGGGGGAATTTTTTTTATCTAAGCTATATATCTAGGGAGGATATCACCAGTTGAGAATTCTAGAAGAATATATTCCTTAAAAAATATGAATTTACAGTGTCACATTTTAGATTAACAAATACTCCATCTGCATCCATGAATTTTTATGAACAATGTGTTTAGGGATTATATGAATCACTTTGTGTTATTTTCTCTAGATGATATACTTATTTATTATAAGAATGAGAAAGAACACATAGAATATATGGAGTTGGTTTTGTAACATTTATGAAAGTGAAAACTCTATGGTAAGATGTCCAAATATGCATTTTTCTAGTGGAAAGTACAATATTTGGGACACATTATATCTACAAATAGAATTTTAGTTGATATAAAAAATATGAGATTAATAATGGAGTGTAAAGAACCCAAAAATTTATATCAGGTGATAATTTTGATAGGACTAGTAGGTTATTATAGGAAATTTGTTTGAAATTTCTCAAAAATAGCTAACCCAATTACGTCTCTTCACTAGAAGAATCAGAGTTTTATTTGGTAAAAAAAGTGTGGAAAAGCCTTTCAAGGAGTTGAAAATGATGCTTAATTTAACATTTTTTCTAAGAATTCCTAAGCCAAATGGTCAATTCTTAGTAATTACTAATGCATCTGGGGATTGTCTTGGACGTGTTCTTATGTAAGATGCTTCAATTATTGCATATGAATCCATGAAGCTTAGTTATTATGAAGTAAATTATGACCCACACGATATGAAACTTGTTGAAATAATGCATGCCTTAAATTTTTTGAGGCATTATCTATTGGGCAAACTATTTGAGCTCAAAACTAAAAACTTGGGGCTCAAATATATCTTCACCCAACTGAACCTAAATGATTATCAGAGACATTGGTTAGAGATCTTATCTGACTATGATTTTGATATTACCTGCATCAAGGGGAAAGGAAAATAATTTTTTTGATGCCATAAAAGGACTATTTTGTATAATTTGGACTCATACCCACTAAAGTGGAGTAGAGAAAATTTTCTCCCAAAATAATTTTATTATGTTCCAAATAAAATGGACTATTTCAAACCATTTGGGCTATAGATCATCTTTAATGAATTGGAATATTTTGAATAATTTTGGACTTATACCCTATAAAGTGGATTGGGATATTTTAAAAACCATTTTTAAGTAGATCATTTCAATAAAATTAGTCTATTTTAAATAAAATGGATTTATACCCACGAAAGTGGATTGAAGAGAATTTTCTCCAAAAATAATTTAGTTATATTTGAAATATATTAGACTATTTCAAAGCATTTGTGCATAGATAATTTTGAGTAAATTGGGGTTAATTTGAATGATTTAGACCTATAATTATAAAATAAAGTTTTTTAGAAGAAAATTTTCTCTACAAATATTTTTTTTTATTCTAAATAAATTAGACTATTTCAAACCATTTGAGATAGATTATTTCAATTAAATTGGTCTATTTTAAATAATTTGAAATTATACCCACTAAAGTGGAGTGGAGAATATTTCCTCCATAAATATGTTTTATATATTACAAATAAATTGAATTATTTCAAACCATTTGGTATTAAATCGTTTTGAATAGATTGGACTATTTCAAAATTATGGCACGCTTCCTGGGCCCTCATACTGATCATTGTTCTTTTGATGTAGCTTCCATTTTTAGGACATGTGGAACCATTTGAATGGATAAATTATGGATGAAAACATATTAATAAATATAGTTCATCTAAATAATAAAATATCCTAACAATTTTGTGTTGATCATTGGGAAGATCTTATAAATGACCAAATGTCAATATACTAATTTAATATTTTCAAGGAATCTCCAACTATAAATCAAATTGCACTGAAAACCAGAGCAAAGTAATTATAAATTAGGAATCGATTATTTGAAAATTTATTAAACTATTGTTGAAATAATTTATAATTTATTTGTAAGAAATTGATGATAGTGATAAATGAACTTGAAAGAATCAAGAGAAGTTACATATTTCTAAACATTGGTTCATAATTATTGGCATGAATTTTCTGCTTTCTCCCAAGAATGTGAAGTTTGATATCATTTTTATTATCCAATCCTTTTAATCTTTCTAACTTCCATTTCAAGTATATGTATTTCACGTAACATAAATCATTATAAATTTATGATTTGTAACACAATTATAAGAATTACAAATCAATGAACAATGTGTTGGCAATTGAAAAAAGCATCTCCAAAGGTCCATTTAAAAAATAACTTCATCCAATTTCTTTATGTTTATATTTGATGTATTAGAATATTTTTACCCTAATAAAAATTTTATATTTTAACTTGTGTAACCCATGGATTGAATGAGTATCCTCAAATGATTGTCCTCTATTATTGGCCAAATGCCAATGTGAGAAAAACACTGTAGTGCACAACAAATAATAATTCATCCAACCCCAAAATTAATAGTTTTTTAGAAGTAGATTTTAGCTCTTCCTTAAAAATGTCTACAATTTGTTAGAAAATAAATACTAATTTATTAACAATATCATACTATAATTAGAGATATAAAATGAAACATTTTTAAGAAAATATTTTACATGTTACTAGACTGGTCGTTACTGCTATTTTGATTTGCATTTCTTATTGTAATATAAAAACATAATGCATTTCATTTGATTATTTTTTTTTTCATTTATTTAAATCTTATAAAGATCCATATAATCACATATAAAAATAAGTACATGTTCAGGCACATTGTAAGTATAATACTCATTAAACAAAGATATATTGTTTATGTTACCAGTTTTTTAACACACGTGCATATAAAAGTTCATAATGAATCCTTATAACATGATAATGAATGTATCATAATTTGAATCAATTTGGTTTCGACATAACTCATTTATCATATAATTTCATAGGAATTTAACATTGATCAACCAACATCTATATTTGTATGTTTACATAGCCCATCCCAACAAAAAAAATAGAATGTATAGTAACTCTTCAAAGCCGTAGCTTACTATAACTAAATTAAATCAAATATAATACACCTTAATAGGTAAACACCCTTCATATACTTCTAATAAGATACATCAAATTAAAAACTATTTGAATGGATAGCAATATAATTATTTTTAGCACAATATACTTTATTGTTGTTTTATTGATAAAAAACACATAGATACTCTACATCAAAAGTTATTGTATTGAGGACATAGTATATCACATATTGTGTTATTTTAAATTGGATAAATTAAACATGTAAATAACATTGTAATGGGTAAATTAAACTTGTAAATGAAATATTAATGGGTAAATACAATGACATTCAATCTACACAAAGATAAAATGAACCACACTTCCAAATCCAAAGTTAATGCAAGTCTATATTTTATTGTCTTCTACAATCTCCTATCCATGAAGAAAAATTCAATTGTAATGTGTTTACATAAATAAGGATAATTAATATATTCTATAATTCTATGAAATTCTATAGTTATGCATTTATTAAAAGGGGTTTTCACCTTTTTTTACATAGCTTTTTCGTAGCTTGTATGGGTGTACTCTTTCATTGAAGCTTTGATTATTTATTCCCTACAAGATATTATATAATGTAGTAAATAAAAGGTATTATATGATTTATTTTATATTTTCATTTTAAAAATGTGTCTTGTTGTAAAGTTTTACCTTGTGTTATTTTCATGGAGGCACCAACCTGTACAGCTGTGTCATGGGTTGTTGTGTTGTAGACAAAATGTGCTAGAGCTACATTGTGAACTATTTTTATTGAGAAATAAATAAATGAAGAAATATTATATTATTACTATGAATTATTGATAAGTAAAAAATTATATAATTATAAAAAGTATGCATGATCTTAATGTGTTAACTTGGTCAACTTGTAATGTGTCATGTTCATATATATGATTTTTTGTAATTATTATTTCTTCACTTGCATGCAATTCCATTGGTGCTACACACTAAAATATTTCTAAGTTTTAAGGTTTGAAAAATATAGAGTACACACCAAAATATTGTTAAGATTTTATATTTAGAAAATGAAACATGATTATAAAATAAATTAAAAATATCATGCACTTAGTACTGATCAAAGTGGTTTTTCTTGTATTGGTTGCTTTGAATTTGTCAAACAAATTTGAAATTTAGTATTAAAAATCACTTGTTGTTCATTTTATATAATTCAAGATATATTTATTTTGAATTTTGTACAAGCATGCACTAATACAACTTCTGTATATACCCCTAACATGTCACATGCATCCATACCATGTAAAGTATAGATAAGTGTCTCATAAAGGATGGTATCTGGTTCATTTTTGAATGGCCTTCTTGTTTTGTGTGAACCAATCATTTTAAATGTTGGTATTTCTTTGTAGATTTCAAAACCATCCTCTAATATACTTTATTTTTGAGTGGAGGAAGAAATCTTGTAGTTGAAAATGAGCTAGATCCTGATAAAAATTGATACCTGTAATATGTGTCCAATTTAACCCATAACTTTTTGGACCCCATAGTATGACACCCATATCTTGTGTGTAACAAAAATAACCAACACGTATATTCTTGAGAGAGGTCTGAATGTCAAGATAATGTTCTATTTTATGGATGATGAATACATTGAAGGGCCTAATAATAAATTTTTCAATCAAAGATTGAAGAAATAGGCAAAGATGTTCTTCCTTACAAAATTTAATGAGATTTAGAAGATCAATAATTATCAAGTTGACGTTCAGACCAAGAATGAACATTTCACAAAAAAATTTAAAATGGATGGCCAAACACAAGGGGCCCCATAATGGTAGATGGATATTTTTGTATCTATCCTAGAAAGCTAACCTCCATTATTATGTAGATAAATTGTAAATACACTTAATGGATCTTGAGATAATACTTCCCATTCTTTTTATTTTTTGAAATACCTTCATTCAAGACACACAAATCATCAAACCTTTTCATAATTTTTTTATAATGCTCCATTACCTCTTGAGGTGTGATTGTTTGGTCTAGTGGTAGTGTTGTATCATAGTTGCTTAAATAATCTATAATTTTTTATAATATATTACTTTACATCTTCACCTTTTTGCACCAATTATCCATGTTATTATACCCATGGGTTTTCAAGAAGTAAATAAACCCTTTTCCCAATAAATCTAGTAGTTTTACATTTTATTTGTCTAAAAGACCTTGAATATTTCTAAGTATTATTGTACCAATCAGATTTAAATCTTGTTTATCTAAACCTAGTAAAGTACCATTTTCAAACAAATAAAACACCTTATCAAAACAATCCCAAATGGTTTATTCCATGAAAAGAAGGCATTTTCTCTCTTTTAGTTGTTATGATGAATAATTCATTTGTGTGAACAAGTGTTTATCATGTTCATGTATTTCTTCCATCTTTTTCTTCCTTATTTAGAGATTCTTCCAACCTCTCAGTTTGATAAGGTCACACGCAGATCAAACTCTTTATATAATTCAATCCTTATAAATTGTTTCATTGGCTTCATTATATTGATTACATATTTTGTGCACAATATGGAATGGAGTACAAGTTTTCAAAACTCTTGCCCTTCTAACACAAAATTTATTTCTCAATGATTGTGAATTATATTCCTCCTCCAAAAGAATTATCTATTGTGTTATAATTTTATGTTCTCCATCTACAATTTTGAACCTTGTGGTTTTCTAATCTATCATTACTAACTTCTTTTGATTCAATAAAATAGTCAGTGTTGCTTGGATCAAAAGGAATAAAAAAACATCCTTCATTGGAACCTCATTATGTTTTAAAAATGAAAGAATTATATCATTCAACTTTATTTCATTAAGATATCTTATTTTGATATTTACATCCCCAAATTCAAAGAGACCTACAAGAATGTTGAAAGTGTAGTTGTTAGAGGAAATATACCATGTAGAGAATTCATGGTGTGTCTCATCAATAGTTTGTGTCAACAAAAGTGTTATAATATTTTGATCAATCTTAGTTTTCTCCACTAGTGTGATTACTTTTATGGCCTCTTTCAAATTTGCATACAAATATATTTCCATTGTTTGTCTTATTTTCTTCAATGTTTTTCTTTCATGTCTGTAGGGTATCTTAAATTCATGTCTACATAGTGGCAAGTAAAAGTTGTTTCCCCTTATTCATGTTTTTATTTCAACATGTTATGTATTCTAATAACTAAATTATATATGTATATCAATCTAGAAAATTTAAGGTTATCATAGCTATTCAAATGAAACCCAAATGTTTTACAAGAATGATAAAAAATAATATTTGTCAACTCCATTTTACTATGTGTAAATTTATTGAAATTAGTTGTAACTTTATGGAGATTCCACTCTTCTCCATTCCATACTTCTAATTATAATTTAAGGGTATATTCAAGTTCATCCTTATCATAGGCCAAGATTATTCTAATTGGAGAAGATTTTTTTTTGATGTAGTGCTAAACAGGTATATATCTAGATACATGTTTTGCAAACTAAACAATTTAAAATACAAATCAGCAAGAGGAATTTTGTAACCACCATAAAATGCAATGTGTTTATGTGGATTTAAATTTAGTTTTGGCATTTTATACTATACTCTATCCAAATTCTCTTGGAGTGAGGTCTTATTTTACCTTTTATCCAAATTCTCTTCGAGTGAGACCACCTTATACATTTTAAGTGTGGTAATTATTTTTTAAATCAAAGACATTCTCCAAAGCAATTGAAATGATTTAAATATTGATGTTTTATAAAATGCAAGTTGCATATCATATCGGTGCATGAATTATTTTGTGTTTGAATAGTGATAAAATGTATGCTAATTATAAACTAAAATAAAAATACATATATAATATTCATAATATATACATTAACTCAAAATTTAACTAATAATGTATGACCAAATCAAAAAATATATGTGCACCAGTGAATTCAATCTAATGGGTAAAGGAATAAAAAAAACATTTGTTTCAAAGGAGAAAGATAAGGGGAAATATGTTTCTAATATGTGTCAAAATTACCATAAATAGGTACATTCAAGGTATCTCCTAGGAGATAGATTCCAATCATTCAAAAGAGTGATTTTTTCTTACAAGAGTGAATTTTAGGTCTTCTTATGCAGATGTTCTTTCCACCTAAATCCAATTTAACAATTTTTCCCTTGATTGTCCTTTTAATATATTTAAAGTATATCTTAGGATATACCTTCAAGTTACTAATTTATGTATTAGAAGGCCCTCAAAGGAATCTCCTATTGGATATCTCGAGTACGAACTTGCTCAGAGTTATTGATGTTTGTCATTTCTTCCAGGTAATTCCTAAGAAATACTTCAAGTTACGCATGAAGGAATATCCTAGTTGATATTTTTGATTCCTAAAACTCTCACTCTCAAAGAATAATTTCCTATGGAAATATTTATAGATGCAGGATGAAATTATGATTGCTAAGTCTATAGAATAAAAAATGCTAACTACTACTATCCTAGTCTATTATAATGGATATCCATAAAAATGAGAATATGAAGAATCAAAATTATTTCCAGCCACCCCTTACAAAAGAAATGAGATCTAAATAAATAGGAGAGCCAACTAAAATGAGGTATTAGGATTATGATTGTAATTGGCCTGCATATCAATTACATTATTCTATTAATACCACTACGCTTGGGAGATGTGAGGTGGTGCCACATATATACTCTTAGAGATATCCCACTTACATTATCATCCAATGGAAGTTATTTAAATATTGATGAACCAACATAGCTCTAAGGTAATCATGATGATGAGACATGTCATATGGGTACTTCTTCATATTAGTTGTCCACTTCTTTGGTGAGGTTAAACATGGAAATTCCATGTGTGTGAAGGTAAACAAAGGCAAAGACCTTGTCAAAATTATGAATTGGGGCTTGGAGAAGAAGCACCAAAAGGGTATCCACCAAAATCTGCCAAAGAAATGTGTTGATACTGAGCCATCCTAAAGAAAGAAATAAAGTACTCCAAAAAGGAAAAAACATGGATTTTAAATCCATAATTCTTTGAAACTAATAGGGGAATCCTCTTGTAAGTGGGAAAACCAAAAAAACTAGTGTTTAGATTAGATGAAACAAATCTACAACTTTTTAAGGGTTACTTACAAGGCCACCCACTCCTCCTCTTTTGGTTGGGTCTTTTTGTTAAGAGCCTTAAAGTTTCTATCCATATCTATCATCTCCTTGAAGGAGATGATTCCCAAGCCCTCAACCATCATCAATGTCTATAACTTCAATTGGGAAACTAGGTACAATATTTTTTTCCCCTAAAAACCATTTGACATTTGACTGAGAGATGCAAAGATGGTCTGGTCATCCTACTTTTGCTCAAGTAGTTCCTTGATTTGATCTGGTTATTTATCAAGAAAGGGGAGTGGGGTCTAAATTAGACCTATTATTCTATATGCACCCACCTTTCTCAAGTTTCTTGATCCAAATAATTAACCAATGCCTTGCACTTATTTTCTACCTTGATATAGCTTAAAAAATCAATTACCTTTATCACTACTTACCTTTTATTGATCACCCCTACTACCATTAATGCTTCGAAATAAGTGTTATAAATATTTTGAACAAGGCTCTACAACTCTAGGACCTTTGAGGAGATGAAATCAATCATCTGATTAATATATGTGCTCACCTAAGAGGATAGCTTTTATATGTCTACAATTAAGGTTAGTTATATCTTTAGGTTTGTTATTGTGTCTTTGATATATTCTCAATAATATTTGTATAGCTATTGGACTATGGGAAGGATCTCAATGGCTTGGGGGTGAGACGCAAGGTCATTTTTAAAATTTTCAATCTCTTAGTCCTTGACTAAGGAGTCATCCTATGTGTGGTTATATAATAGTTGACATAACCAATTTGCATCATGGAGCTTCTGGTAGATCTCATCTATCTCTACCTCCTACTCTTACAACTTGGTTTTAAAGGCTCTACATGAATTTTATTCCACTTGGAATCTTTCATTCTGGATACTACTTTGTAGCTCTATCCATGCCTTATTGAGGTTAGCATCTTTAGCCTTAGCCTAGATATTGAGGTGGTCAATCATATATTTTACTCTTGAGAGCTCCAACTTAGTCTTCTCTAGTTAATGGGCCACCTTAACATAGTTTGTTGTCATGGACTTTGGCATCTCCTCCATAAGTTCAACTCTATTAGTGGGTTAGGCTTAAATAAGGTTAAGGCTAATAACTTGGATATCATAATCCGCTAGTTTCATCTGTTCAAGGGCTTTCACAAGTTAGAGATTCAAGTGACTGACCATAAGAGATTACTACATTGGGTCATAAAATTACTGCATGTGAGCCTAGGCATAATCCTTTGCTTTTTTACCCTTTTATTTTACACTTGGGCCTTTTAGGCTGACCTTATTATGTCCACCTATTATTGTAACTAGTTAAATACTTCAATGGTCTCTCTCATAAAGGGGGTTCCTTGTGTAAGTGCAAATGGGATAGCTAATTACTATTATGAAGTAGTGGGCCATATGCCTATGGAGGTGAGTGAAAAAATGTAAAGGGTTGAAAGGGAGAAAGATGGGAGTCCATGGGGTTGGGTGAATGGGTATTACATCACTAGAAAGATGAGTTAGAATATGAATGTGGGGGAATGAGAAAAGGGATGTGGGAGGAAATAGGTTTAACATTAGAGAAGGGGTTAGGCCCGATGATAGTTTGAATGGATGAGGAAGAGACTAGGGCCAAAGTGGTACCAAATTGAGCAACAAAAGAAATTATAACCTATAATGGGGATACCATGGTAAATGATAAAGTGATAAGGGGAGTCGTAGTGCTTAGCTAGGTAGTATATGATGCCACAACCTATTATAGAGATATAGAGGGATATAGGGTAGTGGAGAAAGACATAGATGTAAAAATTAAGGTATCCATGAAGTAGATCTTCTTCTAGTGGGAAGTTTGTAAAAGGATAGAAATGGGTGCCTTAGTGTGTTTGAGCTAGGATGACCCAAAAGTGAGGTGCCCAGAGGGATCCTACTATTGTTATGGGGCTACAAGATTTGAAGGCATGGGAGTCAGCCACGTTAAAGGCTCCTAGGTGGCCACTACCTCCACTTCTTATACTTATACTTTTAGGGACATGTCCCATGATTCCTCCATAGGAGTATTTTCTTCTTCAGCATCCCTTCTCATATTGACCTCAGGAGTTGACTCTTCCTTGGAATCAACCTCTTCTAGGTAAAACTCATCATAGAGCTTCTTGATTTCTCATCTTGGTCATCATCGTATAAGCCCTTGGTTCACTTATCAATTTCAAACTTGTATTTGATGAAAAGGGCTCTCTTCTCCACACTCTAAATTAATTGGGTGAGTCATCCCTTCGTTCTCTTTAATAAATTTTAGGCTAGATCATATTTATAGACCTTGTCATAAAAAGACTCCCATGGTTTAAGGGCATCTTTTAACATTTGAACTAGGTCCACATGATTTTAGTGGATGTCTTCTATGGGTGACATCCTTTGCTTTAAGTAGGGTTGAGCTTGATTTTTGGGAGCATTGGTGGTCTTCAAATTGGCTATGTATCCTTTTGAATCATAGTCCCATTGTTGATCTATCAAATAAAGGCCAATTTCCACTAGCGTGGCCATAAGGAAGTACCCCTAATGCCTTTTTTTCACTATGATGCCAACCCTTGTGAAGGGGACACCACATACACCCTTTTTATTCTTCCCAATCCTATAGACAAGGTCTATCACATCAAGTTAGTGAGCCAACTCAATGTCTAAGGTTCTATCTGTCAATGTGCAAGGAAGCTAGAAGGGGCTCTCCTTTAAAACCATCTACTCATATCAAAGAGAAGTGGGCTCACCAAAAGTAGTTAGCTATGAATTTATTGGTTGAGAACCAAGCTTATTTATAATTCACCATCCTAGATGTGTTGGTCATTTGACTAAGATTTTCAAGAACTAGAGCCATGAACTTCTCTAAGAACTCATAGTAGTCCCTAGTCTTTGATAGGGCATTAGTCCATCCTAAGATGGGGGCCACTACATGGGTAAAAATCTTAGTATTGAAGGTGTTAAGATAGAGATACATGGAAAATATATGGGAATCATGGTGTAAGATCAGGTAAATGAGAAAGGATGAGTATCAGAAGCTACTCATTGTTAAGAAAATTTTTAGTTCATTCCTCATATTAGAAGCATTAGCTTCAACAAATTCCTTTCTAAATTCTTGACCCATTTCTTTTGATCTCAATAAGAAGAGCACCCATAGCTGAAAGTCATAGACATTGACATCTCCATCCATGCCTAGGATTAATGTTATTATAGTTAGAGTGTCTTTCAAATGTTGCATAGAAAAGGTCAACCAGGGCATGGATAGAGGAGGCATCTCTATGTCCTCATGGTTAAGTATATTACTAAATAAACCCACCCTATTTTTGACCTAGGAATACTAGATAAGTTGGAGGCTATTAATGCTACAAACAATGGCTTTGGGGTTGTAAGGAAGCTGGAGTATCTCTTTGATATCATCTTCACTAATTTTTACACTTAAGTGGGTATTACTATTGATCACTCTAGTGTTAGTATCGTATCATCCTAGGTAGAGAGTAATAATCTCAAGGCATAGGTGTACCTAAGGCACCATGTAATATGGTAGCATGCTTTACCACAATATTCATCCAAAGCTATTATAACCATTCTTTCTTACCCTATCAAACATTTGGGCAAAAGTGCCCTCTCTCAAATTCTTAGGATTTTAGTCCAATTATAGCTTGAATATATTATCCATGAAATTATTTACTAAATCTTGACCTCTTTAAGGTCCCCTTATCATCATTATGGTATATGGCACCTTATCCTTCACTTGAGCATGGGTTGAATCATAGGATTTATCCATTATGTGCTTAAAGATAGAATCTCCTCCACTACCTGAACTATGGGTTCTTGGCATTGAGGTATGATTTCCACTATTAGATAAGGACATAGAGGCCTTCATATTTTTATCTATTTTAGTGATCCTTTTTTTCTTCTACCTGTCAAATTGGATTGACGGTTACTACCCCATTCATCCTAAAAACTCTCTTTATTTCCTTCTCATTTGCTCAATGCTTGATCCAAAATCACAAAGTGTCAAGTGTTTATGTTGAAAGGAGAAAAGGGATATTTATGTGCTATTACCACTATTAGGTGTGTCCATTATGGGAATGTTTTCGAAAGAGGTGCACTAATAAATAATTGGGGTGGCACATAAGCTTAGAGAACTATATACTAGAGATTTACAATGATCATCTTGGGAATTTATGCATGATGGAGTGTATGATACTAATTTTAGGTAAGGTACATTTTAAATCATATTTAAGAGAATGTATTTTAAGATTTGAGAGAACTAGGGGAAATGACACATGACAAATAGGTCAACCACTTGTACCAATGACACTTATTTGTAGAAGGAAATAGTAAGGGTGAAGGTAAAAACAAAGAAAGATAGTTGATGATGAAAATTCCCTTAAGGTCCCTTTTCCTAATTAGAAGTATAGTTTAGGCCTTCTAAAATTATGCTTTAAACTTTATAAAAGTACCCTTCAAGATTTTTAAAAATTATCATTCAAGATTACTGAAATTACCCATGAGGTTTTTTTAAAGTATTCATTGGGATTTTTGAAAGTAACCTTTAGCCTTTTTGAAATGGCCCTTTGCCCTTCAAATTTTTTATTTCAAACCTTTCCTAGAAAATAAGTTACCTTCAAACATTTTGAAAGTGCCCTTCAGCCTATTTTAAAAACACCCTTCAGGTTATTTATCATTGCCAATTTGGTCTATGAAATAATTTTCCCAAGATATTTTTCTCGAGACATTGATTTCTTTAGACTATTTTTATACCATGATCATTTTATCATGTTGAAAACTTTAATCTATGTTCCTAATACTTAACTTTACTATTTCATATTGTCTATAAGAACTAATCTTACTCACTACCAAGTGACATTTTCCAATTTAGAGATCATTCACACCACTTTTGATTACACATGGACCTATTTTCAGATGATCATGGTTTTACCCCTTCCAATGTTGTTTGTGTTTCTATATTATAGGTTCAATGGAATTTTATTTATAAATGAACATGATTAGGGTCTTTGTGCTTTAATGTTAAATTTGTTTTTTATTAGATTTTGGTTTCTCAAATCATGATTAAATCTTATCCTAATTTATTTATCTTAAAGTCCATTTTGTGGATTATTCCTTCAAGGAACAAGTGGAATTTTCCTTTACATGGAAGACATTACTATGTTATATTTTTAAGGCCCCTATAATATCTTCAAAGTATCTCCTAGAAGATACATTTCAAACATGCACAAAGTGGATTTCCCCTTCAAGGTATCTATCTCCTTGAAAATACATTTCAAACATCCACAAAGTGGATTTCCCCTTCAAGGTATCTATCTCCTAGGAAATACATTTTAGACGGGGAGAAGAGTGGAATTTTCCTTTAAATGCAAGGCACTACTATGTTATATTTTGAAGGCCCCTATAATACCTTCAAAATATCTCCCAAGAGATTCATTTCAAGCATAAGAGTGGACTTTTGGGTGATATATTGAAGTCTCTTGTAATACCTTCAAGTTATCTCCTAAGAGATACCTTTCATACATGTAAAAAAGTGGATTTCCCCTACTATAGAATTAAAAATAAATAAATAATAGATATAAACCATTTCCTACTTCAAATAGTATAGAACATCACATCCTTTTCAATTTAGATAGAGACTAAATACAAAAGGCCACAAGGGGGCACATACAAAGCATCCTTTTGCACCCATGAGATGTACAATATAAAAATTTATAGCTTTTGCTATTCGTAATCTATTACAATGGTTAATAAAAATATGATAACTTGAAAAAATGATATCAATAAAAACCTACTATATATAAGAGTAGAGATAAAGTGGGAAGCTAAAATGTTAATTTCCCAACTAAGAACTATTCCACACCATCTTAGATGTGAAATAGGGAGATGGAAAACACCCTTTGTCAATTTTGTAATTTTGAATTAGTGGAAATGGAATAGCATTACATCATGGAATGTATATCATATGAGGACATTTGAAGTAGTTACATTGATATCCTACAATTTGAAGCACTTATAACTTTGTTTGAAGAGGAAAAGATATCAAAAATAGTAGACTACTTGAGTAGACTTCATAATAGAAGATCCAAGATTAACAAATAAAACAAGGAAAAATAGTAGTAGTGTGGGGATATTTGTTAGAATATTTTCAACTAGTATTGCTCTTGGGTCTCATAGGATGATTGGCCTCATGGGCATTATTAAAATCTTTCATTTTATTTTAGAGCTAAAAATCATCATCTTAAAGTGTTTTAAAAGATTTTCTCATAAGGAGGGATTCACACCTTCATTGAATGACACTCTTCTATGCTCTAGAAACCTAATGCTTCTTTTTGGTAAGCACAAAGATGACACACATCAAGTTACACTTCTCTCGAGGGATTAAGGACTCATTGGTGAGATCGAGTGCAGGAGTGGCATATGTCAAACTAGCACTTCTCTAGAGTGAGAAGGACGTCTCTTTGAGCTAGATGAGTATCAAGTTACCACACATCATAAGTATATGAGTGTAGGTACTTGAACAAAATTTGAATGTGGGACCGAAGAAGAAAGAGGCTAAAAGGGGGATTACTAGAAGGTGACAAGGAACTTCTAACTACATATCAAGTTTGAATGTATAAATAAACTACTCCATAATATAAAATGTCTATTTTTGAACCACAATTCTTAGCAACTCATAAAGGTATCTGAAAAAAATTTGACACTTGAACCACAAAATGGGAGTGAAATTTTTTGGAAAATGTCATTCTAGAGTGTGAATGAAAAATGGGAATGGAGATAGTGGGAAGAGGTTACCACTTCACAAATATAAAAATGGGGAAAGGGACCTAACAATGGAAAAGGGTCCAAAATGGGGGAAAATCTAAGAGGCACTAAGGAACTACTTACTACCAAGTGAATATGAGGTCATAACTTGAACTACTCCAAAATTGTCAATTGTGGATTTATGACCCATAGTTCTTGGTGACTCACAGGGTAGTCTACCTATGGATAGAAGAACCCAAAAAACTCTAGGTAGATTGAAATTTAGAAAAAATTTAGGGCCACCTACAAGGGTTCCCATTCTTCCCCCTTCAACTAGGTATTTTTATTGAGAACCTCAAATACTCTATCCATGTCAAACATCTCCTTAAAAAATATATTCCCCAGCTTTTCAACTACCACAAGTGTCTAAAATTCCAACTGAGAAAGTGGGTGAAAAATATTATCCCCTTTAAAAGTGTTAGGAATTTAAATTAGGGCCAAAAAAATGGATTGGTCAGTATATTTTTGTTCAAGTAGCACCTTTAATTGATCCTCAAATAGAATGCTATTGTCGATTAAGAAAGGAGACAGGATCCCCAACTAGACCAATTTTTACAAGCATTCCTTCCTTTATTGGACCAATTTTCCTAAGGCATTGAAGAATGACTTGCATTTTTTTGTTGCCTTATTATATCTTAGAAAATCATTCACCTTTTCCACCACTGACATTTTGTCAAACACACCTACTATCTACAAAGCCTCAAGAGAGGCACTACAAAGCTTCAAGACTAAGCTTTATGAGTCTAAGACCTTAGGGGTGATGAAGGTGATCACTTGGTTTATAGACAAGATCACCTGGACCATTAGGTTCTACACATCAATGATGAAAATAAGTGTCACCTTTAATTTTACTATCATGACCTTGATCCATTCCCATTAAGACATGTACAATTATTGGATCAAAGAAAGGATTTTTATGCCCTAAGAGTGAGTGGTGAGGTTATTATTCAGTCTCTCAATCTATTGGTCCTTGACCAAAGAGTCTTGTTATGTTTAGCTCTATATTAGTTTTAATTCTCACTCTTCATTGAAGATATTCTTGTAAACTATATCTAATTTTGCCTTCACTTCTTGCAGTCTAGTGTCAGCAACCATCCTCTTGTCAACCTTAACTTGGAAGCATTCCATTGTGATGTATATTTATAGGTTAGTTATTTCCTATTTTATCTTATTATCTTTGGCTTTATCCTTATCCTTAAGGCATTCAACCATGGCCTTAACCTTGATGAAGTCCTGCTTAATTTTCTCCAATTGATGAACTACCTTGACATAGTATGTTGTTATTGGCCTCTATATTTCCTCCATAAGCTTGACCTTGTGACTGGATTGGGCTTGTCTAAGATTAAGATGAATGGATTGGATAGTGTAATCTCTTGGTTGTATTTGTTCTTAGGACTTAATTACCTGAGGGGTTAGATGGGTGACTAGGAGGGACTATTATTTGGGGTAATAAAATGACCATATGTGGGGTTGGGATTTAGATTTGGCCCATTTTCCCCTCTTATTTTCCATTTGGGTTACATGAGCTACCCTCATTACATCCATTTATTACTAAATTTGATATGGTGCTTAGATGATTTCACCTACGAAAAGGGTTTCTTGAGGTAGTGTGAATGGGATGATTTGATTCTATTATGAAGTAACAAACCTTGCTCCTAAGGGAGTGAGTGAATGAAAAATGAGGGATGATGGTGAAAATTGTGGTATCCCATGGGATGTGGATAATGGTGACTATGTGATGAGTGAGGATGAGGTGGATGATGATGGTGGGGGAGTGGGAAAAGGCACGAGGAAATACATGGGAAAGGTATAGTAGAATGGGTCAGATCTAATAGTGAGCTTAGGGGATAAGGAGAAGATTGGGGATAATTAAGTGTTAGGTTAGGTATTGAAAGTTACCATAACATATAGTGGGGATATCCAGGCTGAAGAAGGGGAAATAAAAAGAGCTAGAGTGATTAATTGGGTGGTAGTTATTTCCACAACTTGTGCTAGAGCTATGGAGGAGAAGGAGGTGGAGGTAGAAAAGAGAGGAATGGTAAGCCAATTCTTCTTTTAAGGAAGAGCCATTATTGGGTTGGAAAATAGTATCTTGATCTACTTGATTTTTGATGGCACAACTATGAGGTGACAAGGGGGTGCCTGTTACTATTACAAGCCCATGGCATAGGGGGTAGAGATGATGGCCATGTTAAAGAGGGTTGGGCCACTATGTCTTCTACTTCTTATAGGGTATATTTTTATATGTCATCCTTAGATAAATCAATATATATTGTTTAATCCCCTTCTATGATATATTAATTCTCTTTCAAGTGGGCCCCATCCCACAGCTCTTCAAATTTCTCATCTGGAGCATCTTCATACAAAGTAGCATGTGGATAGCCAATCTCATATATATAGTTTAGGAAGGTATAATTATTATCCTCACTCTATTTTAAGGTGTTTAGCTACTACTTCATCATACTAGATAGCTTCTTTGTCAATTAAAAATATCAAACCTTATCATAAAAATACTCCCATGGCTTGGGGATGTCTTGAGAGATCAGGGCTAGGTCTACATAATTTTGAGGGAGATATTTTGTTTGTGACATCCTTTACTCTAGATATGGTTAATTCTAATGCTTGAGTTCACTGGTAGTCTTAAATCTGACTTATATCCCATTGGATCATTATAACATCAATAATCTATCAATTCTAGGCCTAGATCTACCAACTTAGCTATGAGAAGATGTTATTAGTGCCTTTTTGCATTGTGATGCCATCCATTAAAAAAATAATTTCATATAGACCCTTTTTCTTTTTTCCTACCCCAGAGAGGAATTCCACATTTTCAAGTTGTTGTGCCAACTCAAGGGTTAGAGTCATATCAATTAGCATACAAGGAAGTTGAAAAGTTTCCCTTGTAAACCTATGCAGTTGGATGAATGAAAAATGGTCCCCCCAAAACTAGTCAACTGGGACCCTACTACCTTTGAACCATGTCTATTGTTCATTTTTCATCTAGGGGATGACATCTTACCCAATGAGATCTATGAGAAATGGATCCATAAACCACTCAGATAACTCATAGTAGTCTACCATAATTGATAGGATGTGGGTCCAGATATTTACTAAGACAAGGATGTTAGGAAAAACATCTATTTTCATTGTATTGAGTTGAATAAATTTAGAGAAGAACTTGGAGTGATAGTATAATATTGAGTTCATGAGGTAATATGGATACCATAAGATACCTATTACTAAGATATTTTCCACTCTTCTCTCATGGTTGAGGTGATGGCTTTAGAAAAATCCATTTGGAGTGTTTCCACATTCTATATCATGGTCATGAGAAAGATCACTCCCAACTAGAATTATTCATTGTTAGTTTTAGTGTCCATACCCAAGATGAATGCTAGCATGGATAAGGTATATTTTACATGTTGTGTCTAAAAATCCAATAGGTATAAGGGCATGGAAGACACTTTTATGATCTTTTGGTTGAGAATAGATCTAATTAAATGTTCCCTATCTTCCACTTTGGAGTTCCAAATGCCTTGGAGTTTCTCAATGCTATAGACAATAGCATTGTGATCATGTGGGAGTAAAAACATTGATATGATAATGTTCATATCAATATTGACCCTAAGGTTAGCACATATTATGTTTATACCAGTCCAAATATTGTACTTTTTGATGTAGAGGGTGATTATCTTTGGGTAAGGGTGAACATAAGGTACCATGTGCTATGCTAAGGTGCATCTCTAAATTTTTCATTCAAAGGAGGGATACTTATTAATATTGATTTTTTCAATATTCTAGTCATGAGTGCCCTATCTTAGATTTTTAGGGTTGTGGGATAGGTCTAGATCAAAAATATCATATACTGAGTCTATCACCAAAGCTTTATCTTTGTAGGGTCTTTTTATGGCTAGTAAGGTATTGGGGACTTTCCCTTTGGCTTAGGCATGGGCCAAAGCATAGGATTTGGTCATGGTATATGTATGAGGAGGGGATTCTCCACTACTTGAGTCATGATATCTTCACTTTTATGTGTGCTTCTCACTTCTTGAAGAGGATGTAGAAGCTTCTATTACCCAGGAGGATGAAAACTAACTCTCAAGATAATTCTCTACCTTTTTTAAGAAAAATAGGTTGATGTTTTTCATAGTTCCCTTTAGTTTTGAGGATACCTTATGATTGGTTCAATTATTTGATGCTCTCTTCAAACACAAAAAATAGAAAGTGATTACTTCCAAGTGGGAAGGGATGGATTGATGCACTGGTGCCATAAATGATAAGAGTGGAGCACATGTTTGATTAATTACCTTAGAATATTTATGGTGATATTTATTGAGAACCACCCATATTTGATCATCTTGACATTTATGATAAGATAATTGGGTAGATAACCATCTTTCAAAGAGTGTTTCAAACATGTGAAAAAGACACGTGGTGATCCTAGATGTCACTTATGTCAATAACACTTACTCAAAAAATAAAGAACAAAGAAAGGAAAACAAGGGGGAAAATAATGATAATGAGGGGAAACACAACAAAGGAGAAATTAAACTATCCAACATATACAAGGAATTGTGGGAAGTTAAATTAAATGCTTTAGGTCGATCTTATTAATGAGGATCTCTAAGGCATTTCCATCCAAATATTCTAGTTTGAAATAATTTCCCCATTGATCATTGATGATGACAAAGGGTCCTTTCCACATAGAATCAAATTTCACATGCCATCCTCATTTAGCATCCCTTTGGTCATTTTTAAGGACTATGTCCTTGAGTTTGAGACCCAGATCTAATGACTCGGTCCATGAACTCAGTTACCAAAGTCTTGTCTTTGTAAGGGCCCTTGGTTGAGTTTTTATTATTTGTTAGGGGTGTAGGATTTGATCAAAGTGTACTTAGGGGGAGGAATTCCCTTTCAATGTATCTCATAGGAGATGCCTGAAAATATGCAAAAGAGTGGATTTCTCTTGCAAGGAATAAGCAAAATTTTCCTTTGCACAGAAGGAACTAATGAGTGATATTTTAAAATATTTTATAATAAACTCAAGGTATCTCTTATTATATACCTTTCAAACATGCACAAGAGTGGATTTACCCTTCAAGGTGTCTCCGAAGAGATACATTTTAAACAGGGATAAAAATGGATTTTTCCTTCAAAGAACAAGTGTAATTTTCCTTTACATGGAATGCATTACTAGGTGATATTTTGAGGTTTATTCTATGAAATACATTTCAAACATGAAAAAGAGTGGATTTAACCTTCAAAATATCTCATAGGAGATACCTTTCAAACATGCACAATACTGGATTTCTCTTTTAAGGAACAAGAGGAATTTTCCTTTAAATAGAAGGCACTACTGGGTGATATTTTGAAGGCCTTCATAAAAACTTAAGGTATCTCTTAGGAGATACCTTTCAAACATATAAAAGAGTATAGACATTAAAATTAAACTAGAAAAATTGGGCCCTTTTCAGAAAAATACTTTAGTTTAAAAAGGGTTTGACCAAAAAAATTCATAGTAGAATAACTCACAATGAGAAAATGGAAGTGTGGCCCTAGATGAAATTGTTGGATTGCACCTTCAATGTGTTTTGATGACTAAGGTGAGGAATTTATTGATAAATTGAGTGAAGGACATGTGGTTATCTTTGGGGACTCCTATGAACATTCTTAGGGGTTGAGAAGACCTGACACCCTTCCCCATTTGAAGAAAGGTGGTAGGAAGATAAAAGGTGATCAAGAGTCTGAGATTACATCTAGGATTGGGTATGTGATGGTTTCTTGGGTATTTTTAAATTTTGGGCCCTTTTTGAAGATTTACCCACTTATATTTAAGTGGGCAAGGCATAAAAAGTCTCTAGGGCTTGAGTATCTGAAACTAAAAAGAAAGTGATGCGACATGGTAGTTCCTTGAGATTTTTTAGGTTTTAGACCCTTTTGGAAATTTATCTCACTTATCTCTCAGTGGACGTAATTAAAAATGTACTCAAATACCCAATTTCCCTTATTTTAAGATCTAAATAATGACACATGGAATTCTTATGTCTTGTAAAGTGTTTGGGACATATTGCACCACTACACAAAGGAAAAGTAACGAGTGAAAATGGTGCATAATTCCCCAAGGGCCTAAAAAAGTACCATGACATATCCTTCACTCATATGGCTCAATTTATTACAAGGTAGATTACCCAATGTAAAATAAATATTAGTACTTTCCCTCTTTTTTTTTTATTGAAGCTTAAGTAATTAATGAGATTAGGTGGTGAATAGCTACCATACTTCAAAGTATTAATGGCAACCCTAATCTAAAAATGCAAATGATTATAACTAAAGCATTTTTTCATTTATGTCAAATCTTTGAATTCAAATCTTACATTTATGCCTTTAAGTTATTTATGTGCCATAGCTACGTACAATGCGAGGATGTGATTACAAGGATTCCTTCATAAATTTCTAGCTTTTATTGTGTGCCATCCTTTGGATTAATAGTAAGTATTGTTTCAGCTCCCTATGTTATGATTTTTGAGAGGAGTTAAAATGTGTTATAAGGGTTATTTGAGTGAATAATTCATCAAAATTTTAAGTATTTCGTTATAAATCTAGGGTATAAATGGCCACATCCTCAACTCTTATGAAGGACATTATTATATTTGTCTTGGATGGGGTTAAAGATACAAATATAATGGGACTAGATTTTGTGATCTCATTTAATGCCTTGTAGCAATCACATCCCCCTCAAGTAGTAACCAATATTGGCATGATCTAAATCACCCTTATATTAGCATTCCCTTTGGCTACCCCATACCTAGAATTGATTATTACATGTGCTTGGGTGTACCAACTAGACACTAGGACCATTGTCAATGGTAACCATTTGATTGTCTAATCTTTCATCCCTATGGACCTCAACACCATGCTCAAGATTCCTCCCTAGTATTATATAATTACACTCACCATGGAAGAAAGATAAGAATATGTGGATAATAATGATAATGCAATTCAGGACATTATCAATACTTGTTAGCTAATTAAGAAGAGATAAAAGGCCTTTAGAATGTCCAAGAGTTTGAAATTTGTGGAATTAAATTAATTAGCTTAATATGTTATTACCATGGCTACAAATATTTATGGGATACCCATCATGTAAAAATTTGATGCATGGATGTTCCTAATCCTAGTATGCATATTAGAGAAGTAGAAGAAGCTAGACTGAGCCGCTATCCTCAGTAACAATCTTCACAAGTAGATGATGTAGATCCAAGCTAAAATTCTTTCAAAAGAGAAATATATAGGTACATTCTACATGTCTTCTTATTTAATGTATATCCTGGTGTATAACAAAAAATTCTAGGGGCTCACCAGGAACACTAATGAAATGATAATTTATGAGATATACCTAGAAATCACTATGGATGGTTTCAAGAATAAATTTTGTAGGGTGTACAATTGCTTCTTTAATTTCATGATGTCTTATTTCCTTTAAAAATATTTAAAAAAATGTATAAAGTAGAAAAAGTGGTAATTGAGAAACATGACACCTCCTATATTTAATTTATGACATTCACATATATCCAAGTGAGTGGATACTCAGGGTGTTTGAATAAATTGCCAAGGTACGTGGATGATAAATTGGTAGTAACAAAGTTGAGCTGATAGATGGTGCATCCACATGAAAGATAGTGGATAAGAATATAAATAATCCCATTAACTTCTCAATCTAAATTGGATATTTTTCATGCCCTTATATTTCTAAGGCAAAGGGATTAGAATAGGAAATGGGTCAGTCTATAATTGATAAGATGTCACCTTAGGCCAATTATGATATCAAGTGGTTGGTGAATATCAAAACCAATGTGATTTTGCATCAATCACACTATGAAGACATCTAGTTTGACTGCACCATAAAGGAAGGCATCATAAAATTAGACTACATAAGGCTGACAGTGTAGGAGATTATTGTGTACATTATCACCCCCATCCTCAAGGATATGGTAGATGAAAAGAAGACATTTTGTCCACTATATAGTGAAAATAACATTAAGTCCTAGGCCATCTCAAAGGTAGACTTCAATAAGGATCAACATGATTCCATACCCTAAAGATCCTTTTAAATCATGAGAAGAACCTTCAAGTGGCTGAAGGAAAATGGGGTTGATCTTGGTTCTTGTGACACCCCTTCCCTCTAGGAGCTCAAGTGAGCTAATGAGTTGAGAGGTTTCCTCCTTGAGTATAGTAGTGATCATGTGGCTCTACCACCAATATTTAAAGTTAAGGGAAAGTGCAAGCTTAATGATTTTGATTTCACTAAGTTGTTTGATATCAAATCAATAACAATAATGTAATCTAAGGCTAGAATATCTTTTCTAAAGATATCAAGCCTAGCAAAAAATTGGGATAAAATTATTACTAGGGAGGCTACATTGGCCAATGTCACCACCATATCCATATTAGGAGAGGGAGCCCCAACAATGCTAGTTATTCCAGTAACCATCCCCATCACCAATCTATTTCATGTTCTTCCTACTCTACCAATGCAACAAGTGGTAGCTGCACCTCCCAAAATGATACACTCAAGGGAGAGAAGAGGGGAATAAGAAGGAGAGCACCCCAAACAAATGAGAGTAAAGAAGGCTTTGTAACCTCCAAGTAGGTTCTTAATGAAGAGGAAGGATGACCAAAGCTCATAGTCCTAGAGAGTAAGGGATATGAGTGATGATGAGGATTTAGATGAAGGCAAGCCCATCACTAAGGTTGTGAAGAAGAAACATGTATTCACTCTTCCATAGTTAAAATTTGGGAAAATAACTCCAAGGTAAAGGCCCCAAACCCTTGTTAAGGCCATGTTAATGGGCCTATTTTAAAAATAAGTACCCTCAATAGTAGAAAGCAAAGCTAATGAGAAAGACATCCTAACCTCAAATGATCCTTTGTCATTAGATAATGTTGTATAGGATGGTGATGAGGTAGCTACATAAGTTCAATCCCCTCAAGATAAAGAAGCGGGTTCATCAGATATATATACTTTCATTAATAATGTCATCACCTAACCACCAATATAAGGTAATCATGGTGGAACTAAAGAACTTAAAAAGTCTCATGAAAGAATTGAAGGAGATCCAAAGCATAACATTTAAGGTTACACTATTTCTAAGGTGTAAATTGAGAAAGGAGGCTCAAAGATGGTTCTAAAAGTACCATAAGATGTCCCTTCCTCTCTAAAGGTGTCAAGTCCAACACCGAAGGAAAAGGTGAATGTAAAGGAAGGTGGGGGAGAAACCTAAAAATGGGTAACCCCACCTATATAGAAATAAATAAGGAATAAGATGATTTTAATAAGGATTTTAAGGAGGGTGCTTCTAAATATGTCATTTCAATTAAAGCAACATGAATCTTTCTCCCTCACATTAGGGTCCATGAGCCAACACCTAATGAATTTCTTGAGGCTGTGACTAGTGAAGAGTTTCCCAAAGGCATAAAGGATGTCACCATAGCCTCATCTATTCATGAGGCCAAAGAAAATAAATAAGGTGAAGTGACCATGTAACCTTCCAACCAATCAATAGAATAGGAAATTTTTATTAAGAATTTGCTCATGGAATCTCATCATCTTAGGTCAGAGTTTGATGTTTTAGAGTAGATATAGCTGAGCTTAGAAAAGGAGCATGGAGTGGATAAGGGTGGTGAGGATCAAGAGAGTTATGAAGATATCGATCATTTTATGTTGAGCCTATCACCAAAACATATATCACTCCCTACATATAACACTCTAATGATATCACCATTCACTATCTCAAGTTTGTTAACAATGTCTACCACATCAATCAAATACTAGACCATACCCTTTTCTATAGGTTGAAGAGAAGATTAAGGAGAAAAGAGACATTATGAGAAAAATAGGGGAGATAGATGTAATGAAGATCACTCAAGCACATAAGGCCAATCCCCCTAAAAAGGCCCAAACACATTCTGGGACCACCTTCACCACTATGGGAGAGAGGAATGTAGAAATAGCCATCCCTCCTATTGAAAAATTGACTAAGGATGATCCCCTTGAAAGTTACACCCTTTATAGATATATTTTGGGAGAGACATCAATAAATGAGCTGAAACATAGCTCATAGGTTCTGGTTATCATGGTGTCCCATAAGATGGATAAAATAAGGTCACCATGGAGGAGTTGAAGGCAGAGAACCAAGCTATGATATAATACTTGAAAATTTTTATAAGTGATCCTAAGTTAGTAAATTAAACTACCACCATATATCTAAGTCCTCTCTATCTCTCCTTTACATCTCTCAACTCCATCCAAATTGATGATTTGAAGACTAAAAGATGGGCAACTGAAGACTAGCAACAAGACCTAAACACCAGGGTGGAAGAAATAATCCACTTGGAATTTAAATTCCTTGGTGATATAGTATAAAATAAAACAAAGTTTGATTCCCAAACATTTTACTATTAGTTAGACACTAACAAATGGGAGGAGGCTCAATGGAAGGCAAAATAAATCTATAAGATGAGCATAGATACCTTGATTAAGGAGAAGATAATTACTCTGAATGATAATAAAAGGCCCAAAGAATATCAAATAGGAATCAAGTATCATCTGATGATGCTCAAAGATGGAATTTTCAATCTAAAAGAAGAAAAATAGTTTTTTAAGACTATGACAAGTGAGATAGATGTCATGCTGAGGAAGATGGTTAACCTTGATGGTGAAAATGACATAGGGAAGGATATAGTGTGTGCTACTTTGAATAACCTCATTGATGTACCAAAAAAAATCCTTTGATGTCCATATGATAAAATAATTTGTGTTACTAGACAAATCATGTGACCAACTCAAGGAATTCATTGGAGAGAATTAGACCATGATTCGGTAGACTACTACCTAGCTTGAATAATATAGAGTCAAATTCAACTACCAAGTAAGCCCAGACCAAGGGAGTCTCACCCCAATGCTCAAGGAATATATCAAATATAGAAATAATTTGGCAAAGGATTCCATCATTTAAATTGATTCCAAAACCTAATTGAATATTTTATTTTATTTCTAGTTGGCACCACCTCTCCTTTCTTTTCACTTCTATTTCCCTTCATTTACCTTTTATTTTCTCATTGCACATCCCTTTCGAGTTAGTTTTTTTAATCATGTACATAGGAAAGGTATTTTTTGTTTGTTGTCCAAGAAGGCAAAGGTTTATTTTGTCTCTTATAGGTTTATCCTCCACATGGATGACAAAAAACATTCTACCTTAGTGGAGAATCAATTTTGTCTTCATCATTAAAGCATGCACATAATCCTAGGAATCATGTTCATCACAAGATATAAAAACCTATATGCCTAAAAAATAATCTTCTAGATGGATAAACCTTAGGAATATGGTAGGCTTAACTCAATTAGTAAGAAAAAAGGGTGTGTCCCTTTACAAAGGTTGGTTACATATTTGAGTCAAGAGATATAACCTCAAAGAGTTCTCACTATGTAACATTCTTGGAAAAAAATCATTGGCATGCTTTGAGAGCATCAAATATGTTTCCCTTCTTATATGATTTTCTTGCATAGCATATATTTGTTATGTTATCAACTACACATTATACTTATTTTATGTTTAATCAATAAATGAACTTTGTTGATGGTTTGCATCTTCTTTCTATTGTTGAAGTACAATGCCATGTTTTAAATGCTTAGTTGACCGGTGATCTGATGTATTTACCTTTATGGTAGTTAGTTAGAGAGTATATCTAGATTATAAAATCTTTTATTCTTTGAGATTTGGAAATAGGGTGTTGATATCCTTTTTAATGGTATTCCTAGGCTCATGGATTCAACTAAGAGGTGTTCTAGAAGGATATCATTCACATATGGTTTTAGTTTCTTTTGTAATAATTTAGTGCTCCATTTAGTGGTAGAGGTGATAAGGAAATTTAATATAACTTATTTGTGATCATATGTTAACCCTCCACTTATAATCTCTATTAACTAATAGTTTTTGTCATACTTTTTTTTACCTTTCATATAACACACTTTCTATATATCTAAAGTGTTATTTGCATATGAACAAATAAATATTATATAATCGACATGTTTTTGTTTTCTGTACATTAAATATTAGCATTACAATCTCTTATTCAACTTCATATTATTGAATATTATTTATAATGGAAGTTGAAATCGTATTCATATCTATATTTAGTAGCTTGTATCCGACCTAGAGCATTTTCTCATTCTATGTGATAACCTTTTATGTGTGGATTGAGCATGTTTGGTTATGTTCCAATCATATTTGTATTTCCTTGTACCAATAATCCCCATGAATATTGAGTTACAAAATCCATTCATGAGAGAAAGCTACCCATTAGGTCCTCTTACCTTGGTTTAGGTAGAGCTAGAAGTAGTAGAAAACTTACCATACCCTTTATAAGTACCTCTTATTCATTTTCTATGTTTGATCTAGTATTGATGTCAAACCTAACCCTAGATACAATGACATACTTAGTAGGTTTTCCATCCTTTCTTTACCTTTTATTTAAGTGTGTAAGTCTAAGTGATAAAGGTGTATTACTAAGAACCAACATAAGATATCTCCTAAGGCATAAGAGTGGATTTGTCCTTTAAGAACAAGTGGAATCTTCCTATGCATGGAAGGCACTATTGAGTGATATTTAAAAAAATATATATTATACCTTCAATGTATCCCTTAGGAAATACCTTTCAAAGATGCACAATAGTGGATTTCCATTTTTATTAATCTCCTAGGAGATACATTTCAAATAAGGATAAAAGTGGATCTCTCATTCAAGGTACAAGTGCATTTTTGCTTTACATGAAAGGAACTATTGGGTGATATTTTCAAGGATTTTTTAAAACCTTCAAGGTATCTCTTAGGATATACCTTTAAAACATACATAAGATTGTATTTCCCCTTCAAGGTATCTCATAGGAGATACCTTTAAAATAGGCATAAGAGTAGATTTCTCCTTTAAGGAACAAGTGGAATTTTATTTTAAATAAAAGGAACTATTGGGTGATGTTTTGAAGGACTTTGTAATACATTCAAGGTATTTCCTGAGAGATACCTTTCAAATATACACAAGAGTGGATTTCCCCTTCAAGGTATCTCTTAAGAGATACCTTTCAATAAGAAATAAGAGTGGATTTCTCCTACAAGGAACAAGTGGAATTTCCTTTACATAAAGACACTTTTGGGTGATGTTTTGAAGGCCCTTATAACACCTTCAAGGTATCTCCCAGGAGATACCTTTCAAGCACAAGAGTACATTTACACTTCAAGGTATCTCCTGAGAGATACCTTTTAAATAAGCACAAGAGATAATTTCTCTTTGAAAGAACAAGTGGAATTTTCCTTTACACAAAAATCACTACTAGGTGATATTTTAAAGGCCCATGTAATACCTTCAAGGTATCTCCTAGGAGATACCTTTTAAACATACACAAAAGTGAATTTCACCTTAAAGGTATCTCCTAAGATACCTTTCAAACAAGCATAAGAGTGGATTCCCTATTCAAGGTATCATAATTAAATGGCACCACTAAAGAGCTCACTATGAATTAAGGTCAGTAGGTCATGAGAAATAGATGAGTCATCACACAAAGATACATTATAATAATCCATGAGGTAGTCAAAATGTGCCACATGTCTGGATTTTGAGCTAACTAGATAGTTTAGTCATATTTATGCCATGTGAGTACTTAGCTATATCTGAGGTGGCAACCACATGTCAAAAGGTTGTAATATTTATTTTTAAAGACAAATTTGATGGTAAATTCAATTCAAATTAAATATAAATTAAATTTTGGAGTGATTAATTTCTAAAATAAATAGTTCAAAGTTTGACAAGCTTTCCCATTAATCAAGATTGTTAAAAATTTCTTATGTGCATTCATCCCATATTAAGATAATATGTGATCTCATCAATCAAAATTTGAAAGCCATGGCCAAAGTAGAAATATATGTAATCACCAAGTTATATTCAATCTTATTTCTCTATTCATATTCAACAAACTCCACCTTAGCCATTGCCTCCATCAATAGATCACCTAAGTGGTTCTTTAGACAAGACAAGGATTAAGCAGATGCAATTGGCTACAAATACATACAGACAATAACATATATATAAGGTTATTTATTTATATATATAAGGTTCTAAATATTTACAAAAAATTTATAATAAATTAGGCTCTTTATATCTGTAAGGTGTTTTATATATATAAAGTTCTTTATAGTTTTATATATAAAAAAAGTCTAAATGGACTATAGTTTTGCTTTGAAGGTTGAAGGTTTATCTCCAAAGAATAGTGACTTAGCTTTGAAGACTTATATCTATGCTCTTAAGGTGAAAAATCATGAATGGGAAGAATCCACCTCCATCATTGAGAATCAAAACAATGCCGTTAGTCCAATAATGCCACAATCCCTAATTTGATGTGATGGTGTTTTCAAAATATCTCCAAAATAATTGATGTGATGGTATTTTTTGATGATGTTTCCAAATGGTCTTTTCGAATAGGATTGATGTTAGCATATTTTAAATAGAGGGTATTTTTAAAATATTTATTATGATGCATAATTAATTATGATTATTGATCCCAATACTGCCAATAATGACCTTTATGACACACATGATTACTTGATTGAATAAAGCACCTTCTCATTCTATCTCACATGCTTTAAAGAGATAACCATAACTTTAGACATCATTATTTTCATAATCACATCATATAACCTACTTTAATATTCATTTTTGCATTATCGCTACTAGCAATTACTAGGTTGTACCTATAACCTATTTCTTTCCCTTTTCCCTATCCAAATTTGAGCTCTATGTTTTTAGAGTATAGTTAGATTTATAATTAAATAGTGCTTGCTCTAAATATGGGTGGGAGAAAGAAAAAAGTGAACCAAAATCCTCCAATGCATTACTGCAAGATGAATTAGCCAAAAATGTCCTTGAAACAGCAGGTTGGTTGATTTTCTAAAAAATGTTTCAAGGATTCCATGAAGAAATTGTGCAACAATTCTATGAGAATTTTGATGAATATCATGCTATTCTCAAAGGGAAAAACATTCCATTTAACCCCTTTGTAATTAGTGATCTATCTAGGATTATTGAGGATGGATTAGTTGACATTGAAAATATTAGTTTTTATGACCTAATTTATATGTTTGTTTAAGGAAATGAGCCACACCCTAAACTAGTCAAAACCCCTAAAAGATTGGCCAAGGGAATTTTAAGAGAAAGTCTTCCTCAAATTTGGAAAATTGTTGTTTTTTGGATAATAAAATATGTCACTTGTGATGGTTAGTTTATAGTAGTGGGTGGAGATGTTATGAGACTCCTTTTTCACTTGAGGAAAGGATTTGTCTGAGAAAAATATATGTTCAATCTTCCCTCTTTCCTTCACAATGATCTAATTATTGTTTCTCAAAAGATAATACAAGGTACTTGGTTTACCCACCATCATGGGATAGTTAAACTCATTTTTCACCATTATTTTCTTAGTAAACCAAGGGGTAAAAAGGCTTGGTCCTCTATCCTCTAAAAATTTTCTCTAGTTCCTACCAAAAAGACCCCATGCTTTACCTCTCCTCCTACTACAATCTATATTGAAGAACTCATAGTTGAACTTATAGAATGGCCATCTCTATTACCACTGGATCTAAAGATACTATGTTGGAGATCATAATGACAAATGGGACTTTCTTTAGACACCCCTCATCCTCCTCCAACTAAACTTTAATGCATTCATCAACTTATCTTAAAGGAAGAAGAAGAATAATAAGATGTGCAAGCCATAGAAGAAGTTGTATTTGTAGAGGGAACCCTAGTTGAAGAAGTTATACATCAAGAATTAGAGCATCATGTTCCCTCTATTGTTGATAAGGGTAATGAACCCTTGATTGAAGAAGATCTATCTTCTCCACATTCTGTCAATGAATAAAAATAATTTCAGCATGTCATGGCTTTAACACACCATGAGGAAATAATTATAGTGCAAAAAAAAGAGTTAGATGTTCTCCATTCAAATTTGAAATGTAGGTACTTGATGATTTATAATTTAAAATAGAGGTGAGAAGAATATATTACTAGAGTTAGTGACCAAAAAATAATTCTTCAAGGAATACAAGCTAAGCAAAATATGGCCCAAAATGTAATGTTTTCATAGACCTAAGAATTGAGTAATTTACATAACTATCTTGCTATCAAGGACACTTAGATTACTGATATGTAGAATTCTCTTGCTATTAAAGACACTAAGATTATTGATTTACAAAATACCAATGTTGATAAGCATAATCTAATTAATAATATGAGAGAAAGTATTTATGATAGAAATATAATAATTGCCCAACATACTAATAGAATAATAGATCTCAATGCTCAAAATTCTAATTTTCAAGCCTCTATTCAAGCCATGAAAATAAAAATACAAGAGATTATAGTTCAGATAGAGGGTCCAATAAGAGCTATTCCCTCTTTCCCTATTCCATTACATGAAATAATCTCTACCTAACATATCACCCAGAAGAAAATTCAAAAATTGAAGGATGCAAATGCCAAATATAAGGGGGAATCTTAGAAGTAATTGGTATAATCCCAACTAAAATTTTACAAACCATATGGTTTTATCCATCACATTTGTTCTATTTCTGAGAAACTATTAGCATGTAGGTAGTCTTCATTAGTTTATGTTCTTTTCTTACATGAGTTGTTTTATAAATGTTAGATTTAATTAAATTCCTTTGGTTTTTCACATATCATTGAAGACAACCATGTATGTATGGACATTTTTATAAAGAGCATTGAAGTAATATTTGATGCCATTTGTGAGTTATATACTTTCAATTTTTTATTAAAATATCAATCTAGATTTCTAATAAATTTATTTGTTGGAAAGATACAATTGCATTCCTTTATCTCCACTCCAAGGAATGAAATGGAATGGTAACATGCCAATAATAGATATTTGTAGTTACAAAGCACCACTATGTTATGCATGAGACAAAATTTTCTAGAAGCAAAGAACTTATTTCTTCTTTTTAACCACTATATCATATACATATAAAGAACAAGTATCACGAGCTATTGAGATCTAATATTGTTGTTTTTAGAGCTTTTCTAAACTACCATTATGCTAATGGTTTTAATGCAATTCTATAAATGTGGGATACATTATTGGTTTAGTTGAAGCACAAATAATTCCTCAACCCCAAAAATATTAAATAGAGTCTAAGAAGAGCCAAAGCAGTTTGCTAGATAATCACACAGTGCTTAGAGGAAAGAGGTTTAGATGTCTAGATTGGGATGAGGTTTAGGCCTCATATCATTCTGTGTCCTCTATTTCCATGGTAGTGTTGGAATTCTCAAGTAGAAGTTGAATTTGAAGCCTGGGTGCATATAATTGTTATAGATCTTATATTTTTACAAAGGGGTCACCATTACTAGGGCTATCATTTTGAAGTTTATGATCTGAGTTAGAGGTTTGAATTAGGAAATTTGGATTAGGGATCAGTCATCCCACTTCTTTATGAGAGGACTTACAAAAGGTAATGTATGGGGGAGAAATTATGAGTATTTCATATAACTCATCATAGTTATATAAATTATCCCTAAAGTGTTGTGTTTGGTTATATATTTTTTTAATTTTAATAGCTAAAGTTTGATCTAGGTAGGATATGAATGCAATTTGTTCATTGTTTGTATGTAATTTATTGCTAATTATTTACCTTGTTATCATGTCTTAATTAGATTAATATCATAGTTTTGAGTATAAAAACACATCCCATAAATGGGGTAATTTTGAGTAGAGGAACACATGCCAAGGATGGGGTAATTTTGAGAAGGAAACACATAGTTTTTACAAATATTTTAGTTATAATTTTGAGGATTTGATAAGCAATCTCTGATAATTGAATTCTCAGAGGACACTCCAAAGATTCTTTGGAACTTCCCTAGATATGCTTTAGGTGTATTCCAAAGACATACATAGGATGTTGTGAATAAGTCTAAGAATTCTCTTAAGATCTATATAGGGTTATTGTAATACTTTTACTAGATACTCCAAAGATATTTGGATGTGCTCCAAAGCCTACAAAAATTATGTGTTATACATGTTTCTAAGAAAAATTAGGACCATTTTAATACAAATATTTTGTTTGGAAAAAAATAAAAAATTTATTGGATGTAAATGATAGCTAACAACCACAAAAAAGGAGTAGCCATATAAATCTTCAACCATGTACTTCTTCCTATGACTCAAAAACATCACCCTAACCAATAGATACTCCTATATAATAGGAAAAAATATTTTACAAGCAATTTTTTAATATATAATGATGCATGGGACCCCTCTACTCAAGAATATTAATGCACGAGAGAAAAGTTTTCTACCACAAATAATAATGCTAAGTGTTATTTAATCATTAATTTATTAAATTTTATGATATGACATGAGGAAAAGGTTTTTCACCCCAAAAAATGACTTTTTAACTTAGTATAAAATGGAAACAATTTAAATCAAATAATAATATGGAACATGCAAAAAATGACTTTTTAACTCAGTCTAAAACAAAAACAATTTGTAATATCAGAATAGAGCCAATAGATGAGTGATGTAATGGGATAGAGATGGTGGAACCATTGAAAACCTCTTGCATCATGACACTTTTTAAGTATGATTATTTTCCTATAATTAATAAAAAAATTATGCTTTCCCCTCACATTCACCATTTGGGTCCCTATTGAATACAAGCAAGTGTTAAACAGTCTTAATCTCCATCATTTCATTATCTCGACCATTTTATTATAGTTAATAAAAAATTATGATTCTCCCTCACATTCACCATTTGGGTCCCTATTGAACACAAATAAGTTTGAAACAATATTAATCTACACCATTCTATTATCTCTCATTTCATTATTTTTGTAGTTCATAAAAAATGTCTACATTCCCCTCACATTCTTCATTTGGGTTCCTATTGAATACAAGTAGGCCCTAAATAATCCTAATCTCTATCATTTCATTATCTTATCCATTTCATTATTCACTTACAGTTAATAAAAAATGTCATCTTTCCTCTCACATTCACCATTTGGATCTCTATTGAATACAAGTAAGCACTAAATAATCCTAATCTTCACCATTTCATTATCTCAACCATTTCATTATTTACTTACAATTAATAAAAAATGTATGCTTTTCCCTCACATTCACCATTTGGGTCCCTATTGAATACAAGTAAGCGCTAAACAATATTAATCTCTACCATTTCATTATCTTGGCCATTTCATAATAAAAATCTAGGTATTTTTAATCTTAGTGATTTTATAGCTTAAAGCAAAAAAATGTATAAAAGTTTCATGTCAAGACAAAAAAATCACATATTTTAGATATATTAAAACAATATATTACATATATTAAATACCTAATAAGAAGCACCTACGGCAATGACAGTGAAGAATGGGGTTAAAGCTTCCACCACTAATGTTGCACCTATAGAAACGATAGTGAAAATGAGGTGAACACTTCCACCACTAATGCCATAGTTAACCTAAAAATCAATAAAATAATGTTTTTTGTCCTTCAAAAGGGAGAGAGAAAAACTAAGAGAAAATAATGGAAAAATACATTTGAGATAATAAGTAAATTGTAAAATAGGGATTTGACTCAATTTTTAGAGCCCACACCAAATAATTATACCTTTGAGATAATTTAATTCATAAATTCAAATACCTCTGAGGGTGAGTCATCTTTCGTGAACTTACAAACTAATATTTGGTGATGAATTTGACCAGACAATGGTAATTAAAATAAGTGACACAATATCATACCTAGTAACTCAAAAACCTCTTAGGAAAGGATTTTGTGTGATTATCTAAATTATGGTTATGTGAGGGCATATTAATAAATCTACCTCAAAACACTTTATATATATATATATATATATAATTTGAATCCACTTATAGATATTTGTATCTAAATTTAGATTTATATAATTTAACTAATTTCATTCAAATAAAATAGCAATAGACTCATTGAAATAAATTACACTTATGAGTCTCCTACCATGGGTTTTTGGATCACATCCATGGGATCATCAATATTAGAAAATGTTTAATAATTTTCTACAATACCATAGCATAATGACAATTATAGAAGCTAAAATATGGAATTAGAATTAAAATTATTGTCTTGGAACTTTAGAGACAATGGTAATGATTTAGAAATAATTGTTAGGCTCTTGCATAATAAGTGGAGTTTCATCCACATGTTTTGAAGATGTAACATTATTAATTATTATAAGAAACAAGTGGTGGTGTTATAATGGTAGGCATACACATTGGAATAGATGGTGTCTTTCGAACATATATGTCCACTTCAAATTTTTATCATATTTCTAAACCTAAAGTTCTTCTTTGTCGCTTCTTATTTTTGTAACATCATTATAACAAAATCAATTTATTAATTTCAATTACCAAGGCAAAACCTAATCACCTAAAATTGTGCTCTTTATCTAATGAATATAGATGCTCATTGATTGAAACCAAGGGAGTTGTAATTTTGACATAGAGATTGTGCTAATGATTTAGATAAAATAGTCTCTTACATAATAAGTGGAGTTTCATCTACATTTGTTTAATATGTAACATAATCAATTTTTCTAATATGGATTTGACTCCTTAATATTTATCCCCCACCCAAGAATTATACCTTTGAGATAATTTAATTCACCAATTCAAATACCTGTCAGGGTGAGTCACCTTTCTTAAACATACAAACTAATATTTGGATATGAATTCAACCCTAAAATGGTAATTAAAATAAGTGACACAAAATCTACCTAGTAACTAAAAGACCTCTTTGGAAAATATTTTATGTGCTTATGTAAATTACGCTTGATGGGTCTCCTGCCATGGGTTTTTGGATCACACCTAGGGTATCATTAGAATTAGAAAATGTTCAATAATCTTATACATGACCATAGTATAATGAAAATTATAAATGTTAAAATATGGATATATAAGTAAAATTATCATCATGAAACTTTGGAACTAATGGTAATGATTTAGAAATAATTTTTGGACTCTTGCGTAAAAAGTGGATTTTCATCCACTTTTTTTGAAGATGTAATATTATTAATTATTAGGAGAAATAAATGGTAGTGGTATAAAGGTAGGAATACACATTGGAATAAATGGTGTATTTTGAACATATTTGTCCATTTCAAATATTTTATCATATTTTAAAACACAAAATTCTTCTTAGTCATTTCTAAAAATTTTAACACCATTTAAAAAAAATCAATTTCTCCATTACATTCACCAAGATATAACATGACCACCCACAATTGTGCTCCTTATTAAGCAACTACAAATGTCTCTTGATACAAATCAAGGGAGTTACAATTTTGACATAGATAGTGTAATAATGATTTATAAACATTAGGTTCTTGCATAATAAGTGGAGTTTGATCCACATTTTTTAAAGATGTAACATAATTAAATTGTCTAATAGGGATTTGACTCCTTAAGTTTTAGCCCCCGTTAGGAATTATACCTTTGAGATTTTCATTTCACCAATTCAAATACATATGAGGGTGAGTCACCTTTCTTGAACTTAAAAACTAATATTTGGAGATGAATTCAACACCAAAATGGTAATTAAAATAAGTGACACAAAATCATACCTAGTAACTAAAAGACCTCTTGGGAAATAATTTTGTGTGATTATCTAAATTACACTTGATAGGTCTCCTACCATGGGTTTTTAGATCAAATCCATAGGATTATCAGTATTAAAATATGTTTAATAATTTTATACAAGACCATAGTATAATGAAAATTGTAAAAGTTCAAAAATGGAAATATAAGGGAACTCATCGTCATCTAAATTTGGAATCGATGGTAATGATTTAGAAATTATTATTAGGCTATTTATTAATAAATGGAGTTTCATCCACATTTTTTGAAGATGTAACATTATTAATTATTATGATAAACAAGTTATGGTGGTATAATGATAAGCATACACATTGGAATAGATGGTGTCTTTCAAACATATATGTCCACTTCAAATTTTTATCATATTTCTAAACCCAAAATGCTTCTTGGTCACTTCTAATTTATTTAATGCTATTGTAACAAAATAAATTTCTCCATTTCAATCACCAAGAGAAAACCTAATCACCCACAACTTTGCTCCTTATCCAATGAATATATATGCCCCATGATCAAAACCAAAGGAGTTACAATTTTGATGTAGAGATTGTGTTAGTGATTTAGATATATTAGGTTATTGCATAATATGTGGAGTTTCATCCACATTTTTTTAAGATGTAACATAAGAAAATCATCTAATAGGGATTTTACTCCTTAATATTTATCCCCCCTTGGAATTATACCTTTGAGATAATTTAATTCACTAATTCAAATACTTGTGAGGGCAAGCTACCTTTCTTGAACTTATAAAATAATATTTGGGGATGAATTTAACCCCAAAATAGTAATTAAAATAAGTGACATAAAATCATACCTAATAACTAAAATTCCTTTTTGGAGATGATTTTGTGTGTTTATCTAAATTACACTTGATGGGTCTCCTACCATGGGGTTTTGGATCACATTTAAGGGATCATCAGAATTAGAAAATGTTCAATAATACTCTACAAGAACATAGTAAAATGATAATTATAGAATTTTAAATATTGAAATAGAAGTAAAATTATCATCATAGAAATTTGGAACTGATGGTAATGATTTAGAAATAATTATTATGATCTTGCATAATAAGTAGATGAATATAATTATTATGATCTTGCGTAATAAGTAGAGTTTCATCCACATGTTTTGAATATATAAAATTATTAATTATTAGGAGAAATAATTGGTGGTGGTATAATGGTAGGCATACACATTGGAATAGATAGTTTCTTTCGAACATATATGTCCACTTCAAATTTTTATCCTATTTTTAAACCCAAAATTCTTCTTAGTCACTTCTATTTTTTTTAACACCATTGTAACAAAAGAAATTTCTCCATTGCAATCACCAAGATAAAACCTAATCACCCAAAAATGTGATCATTATCTAGTGAATACATATGCCCCCTGATCAAAACCAAGGAAGTTATAATTTTGATGTAGAGATTATGTTAATGATTTAGAAAAAATAGGCTCTTTCATAATAAGTGGAGTTTTATCCACATTTTTTTAAGATTTAACATAGGGAATTTATCTAATAGGCATTTGACTCTTTAATATTTATCCCCCACTATAATTATACCTTTGAGATAATATAATTTAATAATTTAAATACTTGTGAGGGTGAGTCACCTTTCTTGAACTTACAAACTAATATTTTGAAATGAATTAAAATCCAAAATGGTAATTAAAATAAGTACATAAAATCATACCCAGTAACTAAAAGACCTCTTGGGAAAGGATTTTGTGTGCTTATCTAAATTACAATTGATGGGTCTCCTATCATGGGTTTTGGGATCATATCCAAGGGATTATTAGAACTAGAAAATGTTTAATAATCTGCTACAAGACCATAGTACAATGAATATTATAGAAGTTTAAATATGGAAATATAAGTAAAATTATTTTTATGGAACTTTGAAACTGATGGTCATTATTTACAAATAATTATTAGGTTCTTTCATAATATGTGGATTTTTATCTAATTTTTTTGAATATGTAACATTATTAATCATTAGGAGAAACAAGTCGTGGTGGTATAATGGTAGGCATACACATTGGTAGAGATGGTGTCTTTCAAACATATATGTCCACTTCAATTTTTCATCATATTTCTAAATCCAAAATTTTTGTTGGTCACTTCTAAAATTTTTAATGCCATAGTAAAAAACTCAATTTCTCAATTGCATTCACTAAGATAAAACCTGATCACCCACAACTATGGTCCTTATCTAGCGAATATAGATGCCCCTTGATCGAAACTAAGGGATTTACAATTTTGACATAGATATTGTGTTAATGATTTAGAAAAAATAGGCTATTGCATAATAAGTGGAGTTTCATCCACATTGTTTGAAGATGTAAGATATGCAAATTGTCTAAATTTAGGGATTTAACTCATTAATATTTATCACCCCCCAAAATTATACTTTTGAGATAATTTAATTCACCATTCAAATACCTATGACGGTGAGTCACCTTTATTGAACTTATAAAATAATATTTGGAGATGAGTTCAACCCAAAAATCATAATTAAAATAAGTGACACAAAATCATACCTAGTAACTCAAAGACCTCTTGTAAAAGTATTTTATGTGATTATCTATTTAATTATAAAATAGCAATAGACTCATCACAACAATTTATACTTGATGGGTCTCTTACAATGGGTTTTTGGATTACATCTAGGGGATCATCAGAATTAGAAAATGTTTAATAATCTGCTACAAGACCATAATACAATGAATATTATGTAAGTACAAATATGGAAATAGAAGTAAAATTATCATCATGGAACTTTGGAACTAATAGTATTGATTTAAAAATAATTATTAGGCTCTTGCATAATAAGTTGAGTTTCATCCACAATTTTTAAAGACATAACATTGTTAATTATTAGGAGAAATAAGTGGTGGTGGTATAATCATAAACATACACATTGGAATAGATTATGTCTTTTGAATATATATGTCCACTTCAAATTTTTATCATATTTCTAAACCCAAAATTCTTCTTGGTCACTTCTAAAATTTTAACGCTATTGTAACAAAAGTAATCTATCTATTATAGTCACCAAGACAAAACCTGATCACCAAAAATTATGCTCTATATTCAGTGAATATAGATTCCCCTTGATCAAAATGAAATAAGTTCTAATTTTGACTTAGAGATTGTGTTAATGATTTAGAAATAATAAGCTCTTGCATAATAAGTGGAGCTTCATCCACATTTTTTGAAGATGTAACATTTGAAAATTATCTAATAGGGATTTGAATCCTTAATTTTTATCCTTCCCACAAAAATTATACCTTTGAGATAATTTAAGTCACCAATTCAAATACCTATGAGGGTGAGACAACTTTCTTGAACTTACAAACTAATATTTGAGGAAGAATTCAAACCAAAAATGGTAATTAAAATAAGTGACACAAAATCATATCTAGTATCTAAAAGACCTCTTGGAAAAGGATTTTGTGTGTTTATCTAAATTAGTATGGTTATGTGAGGGCATATTAATCAGTTTACCTTAAAACACTTACTACATATATTATTTCTATATATTTAGACTTTGAATCAATTTATAGATTGTATATAAATGTAGATATGTATAATTTAATGAATTTCATTCCAATAAAATAAAAACAAACTCATCACAACAAATTACACTTGATGGGTCTCCTACCATGGGTTTTGTATCATATCTAGGGAATCATCAAAATTATAAAATGTTTAATAATCCAGTACAAGACCATAGTACAATGAAAATTTCCAATATGGAAATAAAAGTAAAATTATCATAATGAAACATTAGAACTGATGGTAATGATTTATAAATAATTATTAGGCTCTTATGAATGCATAATAAATGGAGTTTCATCCACTTTTTTTTAAGATGTAAGATTATTCATTATTAATAGAAGCAAGTGGTGGTGGTATAATAGTATGCATACACATGGAATAAATGGTTTATTTTGAACTTATATGTCCACTTCAATTTTTTATCATATTTATAAACCCATAATTCTTCATGGTCACTCTTTATTTCTTTTAGCACCATTGTAATAAAAGCAATTTATCCATTACATTCGCCAAGATAAAACTGGATCAAAACCAAGGGTGTTACAATTTTGACATAGTGATTATGCTAACAAGCTATCTCTTTACATAAAAATGCAAGCTATTGTAGACTAAAGGATTGCATGCTGATTCAGATCCTGATAAATTTATGTCCATAATTATTTTTAAGATGAAATTATTTTGACATCAATGTCATGGTTTAAGAGTAACTAGTAGGTTTAATTTTTAATATACAATATTTCACTTCACATAAGCCCTCTCACCCCCCACACACAAAAATTATATTAGTTATTAAATAAATATAATTGACATATTATAATATCATAATATTTTTATATATTAAACTAATTTATTATATTTTTTTCGATCATTATAGGGTTTGTATAGGGCCCCCATCCTGAAAAGAGATTTTTACAAAGCATGACACAATGCCAAGAAAAACACTAGAAAAATCCAAACCACCACCAAATACAATAATAAACGTAGAGCCCTAAATGAACACAAGCACTCTACAAAAGACCCTAAAAATAGAAAAAAAAATGGAAATGATAACCAAAAAACTAGACAGTAACAGGAAATGAAATTGTGTAGATTTAGACATTAAGACCCATTAGGACCTCATCATCCATATCAGTTAGGAGCGTAATTCCTAACCTTCTCGAATAGGTTCCTCCTCAATAACAACAACTTCTTCAAAGATAGGCTCTAACATAATTTTTCCCCTAAATGAAGATGGCACTGAGTGAGTGATGCCCTTCAATGCATTAGGTCCCATTTCTTCCATCAACATAGTGTTATACCATAACAATGCTATCACATTGGCTCTGAGTACCCATCTTACTAGTTTTTTGACTACCTCTACTCACCTCTACTCATGTTGGTACTCCCATAGCTAGACCAATTCCAAGATTGGGATTTTTAGATATGATATAAATGGAAAAGAAATGAATTTCCCAATTTTCATATTTGATAGGATCACCTTCTTTTGAAAATCCTCCACAAAACCTAAGAGGATCATAAATCTTGACTCAACTTCCCAAAAGGTAGAATCCAAAATAACTCCCAAGCCATCCTACCTAGATAATGGTAGATTTAGTAGGCGAGTTAGATCATGTAGAAGAATCTTCTTTACCATACCAACACAAAAATCTAGATGAACATAGAAAACCACCAATTTCCCCACAACTTTAGCATCAGATACCAAAAAAATTATATTCAAGGTGAAAACCACTACTAATTCATTATTTACTTTGTTTTTCACCACTTTTACCAGAAAATCTTGCCCTAAGATGTCCACAATTACATCATGCATTTATTTCAAAAGAATCCAGAAGATATTATTTAGGTGAGCATGAGATATTTGTTCATCAAATGTAATTTCTTTGACATCACTTGTTCCATAAAGGCATGTAATTGCTAACACTATCTTTCTTGTACTCTACATGTTACATTTAATGAAACACAACACATCACACTACAATTTAAAATATGTGAGCATAGGACTTGAATACTGAGGTGGAAATAAACTTAAAGAGGCATGAGTGAAGCCTCTAGGCTCCCTTGTTCCATGGGATGCCATCAATCCAACCAATAATACCCTCCATAATTCATTAATGTCAATCTACCAACTGAATCCCTTCATATATTTTAATATTAACCAATATTATTATATCATATAATATATATGCTAATATATATTATAAATTAATATTATATGTACAACAATTTTGATAAAAATAATGTGTCTAATAGAATACACTGAAGAGCAAATCTATCAAACATTAATAAGTAATGGACATTAAATTAAAATAATAATGTATTTGTGAAGGTTAAATATTGTATCTATGAATGTTAAATCATGTATCCATGTGTCATTATCAATTGGATATGAAGTGAAGTTATTTGAAAATCATCATTTATAGGGCCAAATCACATCAATGTAGTAAAATCAAGAATCACAAAAACTTCATTTATCAAGATTATAGAAATTATAATATATCTATATATTATTGTTAATGGTAGAAAAATAATATTAAATTTTTAACAAAATTAAATGAATTTTTATGTTTTATAATGCCATGTAACATCATAAAATTGTAAAATGCAATCTTAGGTATAGATTTAAAATAGTGCAGTGCTTCACCATGCGCATAGTAGATGAGTTAGGTTACTTCAAAGAGACAATATATCAAACATTATTATGTTTAGGAGGAATTAAATTGGAATTTTCAATCACATATCACCATTGATGTTTTTACAAGCACTAAATTTGATTTTGTACATGAAACTTGGCATTTGGGATAGTTGGTAGTAAAACATGCGAATTATTAATTTTTAGTAGCCCTTCAAACTTAGTTATAATAAGTCTTCAAAATATTAGATTACATAAAAATTATTCAAAGGAATAAATTTTATTCTACTTTTATATAAAAATACCATCACATTCTAGTTAATAATTAGGTCTTTTGACCTCCAACTTAAATTAGTGATACATAATTCTTCTATTCAAAAGATTCAAATTAAGATAAAACACAAATGAATATTTATCTCCATGAGTTTATTTCTATAATTTATAATACTAGAATGATAATTTACTCACTAGCTTCAATTTTGACATCTAAATATGAGATGTGTTTATTGGTGTTTCTGACTATACGTGCCACAAAGTGAGCTACACATGTGTTCATCAATTCCCATGGACAAGAATATTTGTTGATTTTTGACTCATGTATACCACAACCTTGTTCATGGTTTTTTTGTAGTGCATAGTTACTAAGATTCATGTATTCAATTCACTTATTTACAAAAGGAGGAATATAAATAAATGATAATCAACCATTGGTATAGACTAGGAGTAGTGATAGTTAGCATTTTTCATTTTTCAACCTTAGAAGGTGCACCTCAAAAATGTGATTGGATGCTTTGTATGTGCCCTTATGGCCTTATATATTTTATTATCCAACTATGAGGATGTGATGTTTTGTATTATTTGGAATGGAAAATTATCATTATTTGCTAAATTTTCTATTCTTTTGCTTCTATAGTTTTGATCTTTGCTCACAAAATAGATTGTACTTCATGTTTTATGCTCCTTTATGGTATATGATGCTTTAGGATCTAATCTATTTAAATAAAATAAAATAAATTTAAAAAAAAAAAAAAAAAAGACTTTTGATAGGATAAGTTGGGTGCATATATAATTATAGTGGTGTTTCTAATTGGATTTGATGTAAACCAATTATGATGCTCTATGCTCTAATAATTCATTGGAATAGATGGTGTCTTTGGAACATATATGTCCACTTCAGTTTTGATGTAGAGATTACATGCTAATAATCTCTTTCTTTACATATATAATGAAATCCATAATAGAATAAATCATTGCATGGTGATTCAAATCCCAATCAGTCTACACCCATATTTATGTTTAAAGATGAACTTAATTAATATTCTAACATTGTCAAGGATTTGGAATTACTAGGTTTAACTATTAATTATAACTTTACCCCTCTTATCAATAATTGTATACATATGTTATATGTCATGATATGTGTGTGTTCATGTGTGAAGAGTTGTGCACATGGATATGGGTGAGAACGTAGTGAAGTCAAATAAATTTTGTAAATCCGTATATTTCTCTATGTTTTTGATCCCCTCTTATGCACATGAGAAAACTAAACCAAGTGAAACTCTACACATTTATCGATTAAGTTGAAAGCATAAAACTTGATTTGATTTTATTGAAATCTATGTGGTCTAATGGAAGCTTAGGGCTAGCCTATGTAGTATCTATGAATGATAGGATGTTGAGTATAGGTGGGCCCAGGGTGGCCTTGAGCATGCTTTAGAATGGATTTTTGTAGCATGTGTACAGGGTATGAATGTGTGTTTATGTGTATGTGTGTGTGTATAATCCATTGATGGAGCACATGTTAACAAAATTCATGTTTGGTAATTAGAACATGCACAACTATTGGGATGTTTCCTCTAGTAAATTTAAAATAAAATATATAATTTATATATAATATTACTTGTATATATATAATTTTAAATATACTAGAGGAAAGGTCCCAATAGTGTGCATGTTCTAATTACCAAACATGACTTTTGTTAACATGTGCTCCATCGATGGATCATATTGGTGTGTATAAATATTAAAGTACACCAGAAGATAAACATGTAGTATCTGATACTTTTTCAACATTTATTATATATAATTAGAAATAACCAATCACATCTTGACAAGTAAGACTCAAGTATTGATACTCTTATGCATAGATATTGGTAATCCAAAGTTTATGTTTTGGTCATAGGTTTAAAAAATACATTTTATGACCTCTCATGATAAAATCAATTATATCTTTAAATGTATAATGTGTTAGACCTTGAAACCTTAGTTATAAGTAGTTAATACGACATATTAAAATTTTCAATATCTAATGTGATGTTATGGAAACTTAATTTGATGTCCAAAGTTAGGGTGCATGGCTACTATGACCTTTATCCTATACTAAAATATATAATATGAAATTATAATTTGATTTATAAACTATATTAGAAGATATATTATATAATATATAATATTGTAATATTATTTTAAATAAATATTATATATTTTAATATAATATATATAAATATCATTTTAATATATTAAATATATCACTCACCTTCAATATGACTTGACTACTCAAGGTGCATTTTCATTCAAAAATAGGTGGGAGTCCTAAACGAATTTGAAATTCAAATTTACTTTTCAAAATAGGGTCCATATAATTTGCACACATTTTTAAGAGAAACAAAAACTACCAAACATGTCTAACTAGATATATTCCTATTCCTACATATTCTTATTTTATTTTAAACAAACACCATAGAGCGCTAACAGATCAAAATAGAGCAGGTTGTAGAGTGTTTAAAGTATTCACCATACTTATTATTTTCATTTCTTTAGATCTTTAATTATAGGTTTTTAATATTAGTAGTGTTCAATATATATTTTTAATCTATCTAAAATGTGTGATTTATTTCTATTTACTTAACCCTTTTATTCATTGTTTAGCACCTTAATATGTTATGAAATTGCTAAGATTCAGATAGTCTACATGGATTATTGTATTATTTTTTTCCCTTCTAGATCATTCCCAGCTATGATGTTAATGAGCCTTCTATCAAAGGATGACATACATGTCTATTATTTAGTAAAATAGGGTTTTAAATTATAACACTAAAATTTTATAAAAAAATACAATAAATATTATTCTAAATGCTTTGCATATATACACTTCAATGAATTTTTAATAAAAATAGTACAATTTTTAAGAATGTGTGTCAAGCACAAGGAGGCCCTATGTTGGCCTAGGTAGTATTGAGCCCTGTTGTAAAGCTTTTTTAAAAATTTAAATAGGTCGCAGAAGTCAAGTGGGTGTATAAGACAAAAATGGGTAGACTCCACTAGTTATAATTTAATATGAGTAGAATCCTTGTTTGGTTTAAATTCTATGGAAAATAGTCACATAATAATTACTCTACATTTTTTATCATCTTCATCAACTACTGAAAACTAACTAATTGTGTAGATTTAGCCAATAAACCATACAATTCAAATGTCCTTCCTTCTAAATGAATGATCATGAATAGTTACTCAAAATTCATCTCAATTATGCATAAAGTCGTGAGTCATTACAATCCAAAAAATATATTAGTCCCATTTATGATAATATAAAACATAAGATAATATAATAGGCAGTCTCCCATAGCTTTATACCATGGAATTTACTATAATAATTGACTATACCCCCATATGTAATTAGGATTTGAAATAATGGAGTTAGGTAAGTGAAAAAGTTCAATTCAATATCCAACTTACTATTGATGAATTTGTGTGTAGTCATAGATTAAATAAATATAGTTGACTTATATTTCTTGAGGAAACTAACCACCTTAATATTTGGAGTAGTCATACCTAAAAGTGCATGATAGGAAATAGTAGGTTGAGAATATTTAGATTTATCATCAGGTCTTTCTAGACTGTTGATGTGTGTCTATGTCAAGGATGTAAAGTGAACAACAGAATAACATTTATTAGATTAGAGGGATAAGAAGAATATTATAGTGACACCTTGGGGCTTCACTTAGTTTTGATGGAGATATTATGTGGTTATAACTTACCACCTTTAAGTCTACAAGTAGGCCCTGATGTAGGGACAACAAGAATATGATAGTAACATAATCTACCTCAATTTTTTATGATGAAAATTGCTTTTTATTTTCTAATATAATCCCAAAATATTAAATAAACAAATGGATATACACAATTAGCATTAATATAAAGTGTTTCATGTTAAAAAAGATCAAAAGGGGGGAGTAATGTAGGGCAAAATAAAAGTTCCTTTGCAACCACAAATAACAATAGATCTCCTTTTATTTTTGTTAGAAACCTAAATAACACCTATATAACAACAATGACTAAGATAAAAATACAAAAAAACTCTGGAATTCTTTGGCTCCTTGTATTAATTCTAGTAACAATTGTATTCTAGTTACAAATGAGGGGGAAACTATTGGAGGTTTGTCAATGATGTCTCCAAGGTGAATAAGGATGTTGTGATACCTCTAAGTGTACCACAAGGTTTCTTAGTGTTCAAATAATAGTTATCATTTATAATTATATAAATTTAGAGAATGAGTAGGAGGTTATGGAATATTAATATCACCTATGGTGAAACAATGACAAAGATATGCATTGGTGTTCAACAAATTTATAATAAGTGATGGTTGGTATCCATCATGGTCTATTATTTGTGAATTATAGAGAATATATGTTCATAATTAATGAATTATGACCCAATATTAATCTACAAATTAATCTAATTGGATATTTATAATGAAGTTTAAGCTACAGTGATTTGGTGTAAAAAAAGGAGCAAAGATAAGAGTATGGCAAAAAAAAAGTGAGTGATTACCAATTTTGGTCCTAAATATCATGAAAAAGCATTAATTAAAAATGAATATGAATTCAAACCAATATATAATGCAAATTATCATAAGCTCATATTTAACTATATACTAGGCAAACTTCAAAGGATAATGTAAAGAATCACAAGTAAGAACTAGGTCTACTTTTAAATATTTACTACTATAGTCAAATAACATTACCACATCTCAGTAAAAATCAAAATTAAATGAATCAAAACCTAATATATTCCAACTAATCTATCATATACACAAATTACAAACCTTATGATTAGAAAATGCCACCCGAAATTCAAAGAAACCATTCAAATTTAAGACATAAAACTAGCAATTGAGAGAAAGATATTTAGCAATTGATATATCAAATGTGGAAAATCTTTGAAGAATTCCTTTCTTATATTAATTTCTTCAAGCATACAAAATTCTCTCAAAATTATCTCTCTTTTTATAAATGGTAATACATTCCCTTATAGAAATGTCAGGTATTATACCAGTCAATTACAATGTACAAGTGTACAAAAGATGCAGATAACTATCCTTACAAGTTATAGAATACACTTCTTTAAATTTGGACTAACCTAGGGGAAATATTCCAAAATACTATCATATTCCCTACAAAAGAATATTCTTGTTCTATATATTAAAATGTTCTTTACAAAAAAGACTATTAACCATTAGATGGGCCCATTATCAAAGAATCCCCTTGTTGATTTCATATTAGTTCCATTACCTTATGGTGTTGGTCCTTGATGAGATCTATGTCCATAACTAACTTTATTAGGAAAATGTCTTCCTGATCCATCAAGTCATCTATGTCTCAGTCATCTCTGGCCATGGCCTCTTTTATGATCCTTGACTCCACTATTTCCTCTTCTTCTATGAAAATCATGTCCAATGTCCAAAATTCATCTATTGTTTCTTCTAAATTGGACTTGGGTTTTACTCCTAAATAAATTCATGACCAAAGTGACCCTATTCTTGAATTCAACATCATCAAAGATTTCAATTATAGTGGTCTTGGTAGGATAGAACAACATTAGTCTTAGGAGATGCTCAATTTTGAGGATCAATTACTTATCATCGACCAAAAGCTTATTCAAATTATTTGTCCAAGTACCTAGACCTTTGATCTTGTCTACTATTATTCCCAGTATACTATTCAAATGTTCTACGCTAATAGTTTTGAATGTAGGAAATTTATTCCTAATTACAATGGTAATGAGATCCCTAACTTGAGTCTTTTCCCTTTTCCACTCAGTTATTAATTCCTTGTCTTCTTCACCCTACTGGATTAGGTAATCCTACCTTAGTTTTATTGAATTCAAATAATTGAACATATTAAAGAATGATTCCTCAAACTTGTCCATTATGGAGTTAGTGAGTAATAAAATGGCTTGGATTTCTAGATTTTCTTTTTCTCTTTTCAAGTGTAAAATTCTAATTTCATGCCTTGGACCCTATCCTTTGCTTGAGTTGATTGAGCCTTAATCGAGATCTCAAATCTTCCTCATGTATGGTATCTTATCTAAGATGTTGTCCTCCCATAAGGGTTAATCCTACAAAGGGCTCCACCTTTTAGAAGGTGAATTCCTTAGATCCCACCATAGCTATCTTGGTGGTGACATTCTCCAATCCAACTATCTCTGGATTAAGCTACATGGTGGTGGATGATCTTGAGAATTTAAGAGGCTCTATGACCTCTACACTTATTCTTATTTATTCTCTTGGAGCATCCATCTTAATTTATATTCCTTGATTTAGTACAAACCTCCTTTCTTCCTCTTTTTTTACCATAGCCATAATCCATGGCTTGATGTCATTATGTACTTTAATATAAAAAACTCTTGTCATGGCCCATGAGTGGAAGAGATAGAAAATATTTTGTAATTTCCCATAAATAAACCAGTTAGGAATGATTTTCCCATTAATGGGGAATAAATCACTGAACAAATTTAGCTCACTTATGGGGTGAGAGATGGTCAATCTTGATTTTTTATTTGGTCCAATAGGAACCAGTGATAGCTCTTATTTCCTATTCTCTTGGGATGCCACAAGTACCATACGTAGAGAAAGATCTTTTCCTTTATCTTCATTAGGATTTTCTTCTTGGACTTAGGCCTCTTCAAGCTATTCCTCTTCCATATCAGTGTCATATGCTTGTACAATTTCCTTAAGAGCACCCTCCAGTGTCTCTTCTAGCTCTAAGGCAATCATATAAATTTACTCAACTAGGGAAGGTGGCCTTTGGGGTAATGTTGAAGATGGGGGGCCATTTTTAGGACTCTCCTCTATTTTCCTCTCTCTCAAATTTTCTTTACCGTGGCTTTGGTCACCTTGTTCTTGCAAAAACTACTCCTAAGGTTGTGGATGCTTTTCTTGGGGATATTCTTGGGTTGTCTTAGATGGTCTAGGAAACAAGTGATATTAGAGAGGGTGCATATATCATTCCTCTCTTGATGGGTTGTCATATTTTCTCAATCTATGCTCAAGTTTGATATTGTGTACTTTGATTCATCCCAACACCTCTTCATAGTTCTCGGCCTTAATGTAAATGGTGTCATGGACACTGAGTTGATGCATGTAATCAAGTTTTGGGAGCTTATTCTCCTTAAAATTATTATTCACTATATTCTTATGATCCCACATCTTGAGTTCATTAAGATGAAACCCAAATGAATCCCTGTGCTTGGTTATGGTATCAACATGTTTCCAATCTTGAAGTGTAGTCTTTCTAATAATTAAAGGGAAGGGATGGAGAAGAACCTTCCTCTTTTATTTTAAAATTACGTCAATTCCATGGATGATTTGGGAGGTAATTTATTACTTATCTATCTTTTTACTAATTTATTGTGGTAATTTATAAGGCTGGAACATGATCCCCTCAATCCTGATGATCATGTAGTTAGGGTAGTACTAGATGTCACCCATAATCTCCACATACTTATTGATTAGTGGATGAACCCTAGGCATGGAAACACCTATGATGGCTTCCACTATGGTAGGGTAGACATAATCACAAATAAATTACATACGGTTCCTATATTTAAATATATGTAATTTGGAATAATGGTGAGAGATGGTATTTTTTCCCTCAAAAGACCAATTCCTAATCCTTGGAAAGTTAATAGAGGTAAGTAGGGAATAAAATAGGTATGACATCATATAAAATTGCTTATATGTCTTCTTTTTTATGGAAGTGAACTATTTGGTCAAGAAAACATTAATCAAATCTCCAATTGGAGGGGTGAGCTTTTAAGAAACCCAAATTCTATTCACATAGGTGGTTGAAGGGGCTCTAAAGGATTGAGTCAATAGGGTCATCATTACCCTAATACCCTCACTAAATTATATTATTAGGATCTTTCCCTCAAATTCTATAAATATATGGGGTCCTTGGTGTAACTAATGTATAAAGATAGAGTCTAGGTCATGTTTGGAGGTCCATTCTTTGATTTTAGACAAATCTACATGGGGAATTAAGAACCTATAATATTTATCAAAAGACAATAAATAAATATATGATACCTTCTTATAATTACATTCCCATTTGATCCATTAATTATTTATTCTATATTCAAAAAATTTAGGGGCAAGGATATCCATATAATGTATTACCTCAAGTTTTGTTATAGCATAGTGGAGGCCATCCATTTGAATAGTGACCAGGTCATAGTGACTCTAGCTCATTATGGCAATTGTTTGTCTTATTTTTTAGTGGGATTCAAATTATCCATCATGAAGAAGAGTTTATACTAGTTCCTAATGCCTATGCAATTTAGGGCTACAATGTGTAATTCAATGTGCTTGAATATACAACCCTCATTATCTATTGATAAGTAAATTTTGGTATCCTCTTTTATCTATTGCCTATGAGCTACCATGGTTTCTATTTCTAAAAATTTTACATACTATTTTTCAAATTGGTCTCTATAAAATCTATTTTGTGTTGAAAAACACAATTACGCTCTCTTTGGATCAAATTATGACCAAATAAATTCAATTCGGTTGTTTTTATGTAGGGTCTAGGGTTTTAGAGCTTTAATGGTTGGGTATATCTAGGCTCTAGCTTATACATGCTTTGGATTTGATCTGGACCTTTGCCTTTATACTTTTACATTTTTTAGCCCATAAGTTCTTGTATTTTTTCCTTTTTTGCTTACATGGTGCCTATGTGGCATTGGTCTAGACCTTTCACGGTATATTTTATAAATGACTTTGAGAACTAGCTATCGATATTTAAAATACCTTCTTTTATTTCATACCATCAAATCAAAATCTGAGATTAGTGCGAGTTATTGATTATAAACTAGGGCTTTACCTATGATTGGCTCTTTGTATTCTAAGCCCCATGGTTGTGACAATTGCAATTTTTATGTGCCTCCTTATTCTTTGTATCTTACATAAGTAATCTATTGAAAATTCATGGGTGCCTTCACATTTTTGGATCATCCTTCAATGATAAAGCATGAACAATCAGATCATCTATTATTTTTGCTTTGAATGGGCTTTTACCATGCATCAAGCCTATAGGGTCTTATGGATTCATTTAAAATTATTCAAGGCCCTCGTGTGATTAGATCATCCTATAGTGACTAAGTGCATGTTGTTTATTTATAGAGATACCTAAACATTAAATTAGTATCTTAATGATCAAATGATCACATGAATATCAATTTTAAGCTTGTTAAATCTTCATGACCTAATGTGAGGGTACTACTTGGCACTTATATAGGGCTTCCAAGTCTCTCAAACTTAATTAATTCCATTAGATAAAAGTCCATGATGAAGTTAGGGATGTAGGATCAGGATCTAGGAACTTGCTCATGATTGGTTGTTTCTGTTAAGTGGCCCCCTTTACTTCTAATCCTCAAATGTGAGGGTGATAATTTTTTATTAGTCAGGCCTCCCATATTCATTTGTGTTTTCAACTATGCCTTAATCCATATAATTGGGTCTTCATGATGAATTGAGAATCATTGGATTAAATCTAATAATGTGGCTTTGTCAAGGCCTTCATGCCATTAGATAATCTTTCAGAGATGAAGTGCGAACCATTAGATCCTTCAAGATGTACATTATTTTTATCCTTAGAGGGATATCCTAGTAAATACGCTAATATTAAATTCCTAATCATGTGCAAGTTCAAGGTATCTCTTAAGAGATATCTGGAAAGAAAATTCTACTAGTGTGCATCAGGGATCTTGCCAAATAAAAAGTTATCATGGTTATGTCAAATCCTTTACAAGGACATTTTAAATCAACATGGAAGTTATTCCAAGGAAATTTTAGGTATCTCTTAGGATAAATAACTTAAAATAAAACTCCAATCATGTGCATGTTCGAGGTATCTCTCAGGAAATACCTCCAAAAAATATTCTAATCATTTGCATCACGGTTCTTATCAACTAAAAAGGTGTCATGGTTATATAAAATCCCTTACAAGGAAATTTTAAATAAAAATTAAAGGTATTCCAAGGCCCTTATATGTATCTCCTAGGATATATCTTGAAATAAAATCCTAATCGTGTGCATGTTCAAGGTATTTCCTAAGAGATATATGGAAAGAAAATTCCAATAGTGTGCATCAAGGTTCTTTCCAAATAAAAATTTCTAATGGTTATATAAAATCCTTTTTAAGGACATTTTTCAATCAACATGGTATTTATTATAATTCCATTTTATGTATCTCCTATAAAATTACAATCGTGTGAATGTTCATGGTATCTCCTAGGAGATACATCATGTGCATCAGGGTTCTTGCCAAATAAAAAGGTTCCATGGTTATATCAAATCCTTTACAAGGACCTTTGAAATCAATATAAAAGCTATTACAAGGCCATTTTAGGTATCTCCAAAGAGATACCTTTAAATAAAATTTCAAATCATGTGCATGTTTAAGGTATATCCTAAGAGATATCTCAAAAGAAAATTATAATAGTGTGCATTAGGGTTCTTGCCAAATAAATAGTTGTCATGGTTATATCAAATAATTTTCAAGGACATTTTCAAGAAACATGGAAGGTATTCCATGCACCTTCAAGGTATCTCTTAGGATATATACCTTGAAATAAAATTCAATTGTGTGCATGTTCAAGGTATCTCCCAAGAGATACCTAAAAATAAAATTCCAATCATGTACATCAGGGTTATTGCTAAATAAAAAGGTGCCATGGTTATATCAAATACCTCTCAAGGACCTTTTTAATTAAAATGGAAGGTATTACAATTAATTTTGAGATATCTCCTCGGATATAACTTTGAAATAAACTTAGCATGTCCATTGAACTTATTTGAAAAGCACAAGCAACAATTCATAGAAACATTGGAAGAGGTAAAACCATGATCATTTGAAAATAAGTCTGTTAATCCAAATGATATTTTGGAAAAATTTACAAACAAAACATGTGTTTATATGATTGTGATCATGTGATGATGGTAAAATTGATCCTCCATCCTAGAGGGATATTTTATAGTTATCTATGTGGAGGAATATCTCATAAGGGACAAAATAAAACCTTTATCCTCTTGCACAACAAAGAAAAATGTCCCTTTCATATCCTCATGAGTACACAAAAAATAAATTAAATGGAAATGCTATTAATAGGTGAATTATAAGAGTTTCCCAATGGGAAATGATAATAAATAAGATGGGAGGGAAGTGAAGAAAGAAGTGGTGCCATCTTAGAAATACCAAAATATATGATTATGCTCTGGAGTCAATCTAGATGTTGGAATATTTTACCAACTTGTTTTTATACCCAGTATATCCTTCCAACATAGGGGTGATCTTCCCTTAGTTTGGGCCTACTTGGTATTTAAATTTTACTCTATACTCTTTAATCCAGGTGGGAAACTTCTTAAGAATGATCTACTTTTGTCCAATGAGTTCTTTAAGATGGTCACAAGACTTCTCGAGTGACACCACCTATTTTATTTTATCAACATCAAAATACTCTTATGGTGCATCGATGAGGTTTTTTAGAGAGATGCGTATCATCTCTTCCTCTAAGTCACTTGCACCATCAAGCCTAACCATCTTCCTTAATTTAGCATCTATCTCTTTTGTTACAGTCTTGAGGGACTATTCTTCTCCTTTTAAATTAAAGATACTATCTTTGAGCATCATCAAATAATGTTTAATTGCTAGTTGACACTCTTTGGTGTTTTTGTGATCATTAGGAGAAATGATTCTTTCTTTGATCAAAATATCTATTCCCGTCTTGTAGACCTCATCCATATTACACTAGACCTCCTTCTGCATCTTGAAATCTATCTCATATAAAATCATTTGAACATCACACTCCCTCTTATTGTCTACTATGTTTTGCAAGAATTTCAATGTCAAGTGGATTATTTTTTCTACCTTAGTGTAGATATCTTCTAACCATTTTTTATTTCTCTTCCTCTGGACTTCAAATCATCAATTTGGACAAAATCAAATGACTCTATTGAGAAGAGAAGATGCTCTAGAGCAATACTAGTAGTTGTAGTTACTTCCTTAAGCTGACTCAGTATCTTTTGCAAGTACTAGATCATAGCTTGATTCTATGCCTTTAAATCTTCCATGGTAACTTTGTCTTTACCCATCTTATGAGCCACCATGTTCACCAAAACCTATGAGTTGTGATTTAACTAATTATTTGATACTTCCGCCATATTGTAACTATAAATAATGTAACTCTCAAAGGGATAATATTTTTTCAAAGCATCTAGTGGGGGAATGGATACCTCTACATTCCTCTCTCTTATGGCATTGAATGTGGTCTTGGAATGTGTCTTGGCATTTTTGGGGGATATGGCATTATATTCTTGAGTGATCTTCACTACATTAATCTCTCCATTTTTTCTCATTATGTCCTTATTTTTCTTAACCTATTCCTTGATCCAAAGAAGGGATTTAGTCTGAAATCCCATCGATGTGTTAGACATGGATGCATTTCTCAAGATAGTAAACGGTGGTGTCATCAAATTAATTGATGTAATAAGTTCCACAAGAATGGGTTGTGGACATAACATGAACTATTTGATGTATTCATCACTTTTCAAATCCTCACCAACCTTATTTTCTCTAGGTTTACCTTTTAGGTTTGGCTTTATCTACTCCAAAACTTCAAAATCTAGACTGAATTAGTGAGACTCCTTGAGTAACATTTCAATGGAGCTTCCTCATCCTAATGATTAACTAGAAGGTTTTGTACCCACTTTGCCTAATTTATTTATCTAATCCTTAGGTATAGATGAGGATATGGTCACCTCTTTTTTCTCTCAGGAAACTATTGATTCATAAACTCCATTGATAAACTCAAAGTGAAATTTTAAAATACAAATACTAAATTTCTCAAAACTTAACAAATTATCAAAAAACTCAAAAGAAATTGCAAAATGTTTTGTCATAAAATGTTCTCGATTGTTCAACTAGTTTTTTAATAAAGTTGTGTTATAATTTCCAAAATTTGAATTACTTGCATGAGTTCATTTACTAATTAAAATAAAATCACCAAACTGAATTAAAATCATGCACAAAAATGACAATTACCAAAAATACGAAATGTGATAATCAAGTTTGGCTCAACAATTGATGCCTACATCTCTGGGTTCTCCAAAGGAGTGGACCATTTCCATTAAGGGCACTTCAAACACCTAGAAATAATAAACAACTTTCTTGCAAGTTGATCTCTCAATGAAAAAAATCACCTTCACCATGACTGATAATCAAGCTTGGAAACTTCAAATTCTGTGAGTCTTCATACCTACAAATTTGCTTCAAAAGTCTTAAAAATCTCCTCTATGGGCTTAAAAATAATCCTCTAATATGCAAATTGGATAAAAAGAGTATTAAGACTAAGTATTATGGCCAAAAAATGGATAAAAATATAATACATAAGCTTTACCAAATCTTTTACAAAGTCTCAGCCTCTTAAAATAGAAAACACAGTCCAAAACTTCCTCTATTCAAATACAAATTCGTGCCTTTATACTCAGTTGCAAGCCTATATCACAAGCAGTCAAGGCTATTCAATTTTGGGTGGTAGGTCAAGGGTTCAAACCACCTCCCACCTTTTTAGGTCAGTTCCATGTGTTGACCTCCGATAGGTCCAAATGTTGATACATTCTTGAAACACGTGCCGAATGTTGCAAGTGACATTTTTTGAGAAATCTTCAAATGACCATATCTTGAGCATCCAGACTGCATTTTATGAACCACAAAAAATGCCAAAAATATCTCAACAATCTCTATATTGTACCACCACTGAAACTCTAACTTGAAACCTTTTTCAGAACCCAATTTCTAATCACACCTCCCCAATGAAAGGCTTTTGGTCTCCAAAAGTCTAATATCCCCTGAAATCTTATAACTAGTCTACTGCATCAATAAAAATATAACCCAATCATAGAAAGAGGTATAAACAATTGCATTAAAATGATTCACAATAAAATTGTAAAAATTCCTAATACAAATGCATGAGTAAGTGAATCTGCAACTGCAAAAGTGATTACAACATATAAAAACTGTCTGCCCATGTCGCATCTTATAAAGCGGTGAACTGTCAATAACTAAAACAATCCCCAATGTAACTTCAAATTTTTTTTATAATGATGACATCATATAATAAATGTTGTGGACATGTTGCAATACAATGCCCTAGTATGGGGCTTATATGCTAAGCAAATGCAAACAACCAAAAGTGTATGATGCCTAACATCTAAACATGCCATAGGGTCTTAAAAATGCATCTATACATCCATGTGCCAAAGCTACATTCATAATAATAGCCAAATAAGTGTCATAAGGAATTAAATCAACCTATAACATGTATTCTACTATTATCTCCAACTGATCAAATGAGTTCAAGTCCTCTAGACATCTCACACAACATAAATAGGAGATTCAAAACCTCAGAGTTATCAAAAAGTGACAATTAAAAAACTTCATATGATAAACCTATCTTGAAGTGTTCCCACCAACTCTAATATACATCTTATCAAAGCTTGTTCATTCCCTTAGATGAATTCTTAACCATGCTTTGAAAAAAGAATGTAGTGATAATCCACTTAACCATTTCTTTCTTCCTAGTGAAATTGATTGTCTTAGTGGATTCCTTATCAATTGCATATTGTTGACTTAGCCTCTTAAATGGATTTTCACTTGTAAGTTTTACCTTATCCTAGGTTGTATTGTCAACTACATTATGGATTTAATTAGCTTCATTAACCTTAGTGAGAGGTTTGTAAATCATCTTAGTTCTAACATTACTTTAATATGAAGATGCATGAAGCTTAAAACATCTATCAATCCTATGCCCACTCACTTTACAATGAGTGCAAACATCCTTTTTAGGTGAGGGTCCCCTTTTTCCAATTCCCATCTTATCATGAGAATGGTCTTTCAAACATGCAATCTACTTCAACAAATCCTTTTGTTTCCAACAAGTCTTAGCACTATGATTATTCATCCCATAAAAAGTGCATGGAAATGATTGCATTATCTTCTGTACATTATATCCAAACTTCTTAAATATATCAATTGGATCAAAAGATTTAGTGTAAGAATCAGGAGGTGGAATCTCAATACCTCTTTTACCTTTACACCTTTGAACTAGTGGCATAGAACCTTCGCTATTGGAAGCTCGTCTTCCTTTAGCCATAGAAGAAACTTCTCCATCATCCACCTGCACACCAGTATAACCCAAACCTACATGAAGAGGTCTATGCTCAACTTGAATTGGGTTAGATATAGCTTGGCTATCTCTACCAAGTCCTCCTCCATTATAATCCATTTTAAACAACAATTTAGATCCTATGCCCTTATTGTATCTTTCAAAATCACCAAAAATAATTTTACTAGAATCTGAATCTGAAATGGTAGAAGAAGATGAAGATTCCTATGGTGAAAAACTTACACCACACTCAGTCATAGTTTTTGCATCTAAAGTTGAAGGATTTACCTTTTCACACTCACCACATTGCAATCTAATCAAGAGCTCATCCTTGGATTCAAGCTCCAATTTCAAACTTGTAATTTGCTCTTCAAGGGAATAAAGATTGCATCTCAGGAATGCATTCTCATCTTGAATCTAGCTGTTGATGGCTTCAAGCTCTTCCATCTTGGCTTTATGTGACAACTTGCCCATGGTTTCCTATAAACACACTGATTCCACAACTACACACTACAATCTAATCAAGTGATATGGATAACCAACAAATTGAAAGCAACTGTCAAAACTTTAATCAAAAGCTAACCCAGCTTTCTAACCACTCTGATGCCAACTTGATCTGTAAACTCCACTGATAAACTCAAAGTGAAATTTTAAAATACAAATACTAAATTTCTCAAAACTTAACAAATTCTTGAAAAACTCAAAAGAACTTGAAAAATGTTTTGGCATAAAATGTTCTCAATTGTTGAACTAGTTTTTTTAATAATGTGTTATAATTGCCAAAATTTGAATTACTTGCATGAGTTCATTTACTAATTAAAATCAAATCATCAAACTGAATCAAAATCATGCACAAAAATGACAATTACCAAAAACATGAAATGTGATAATGGAGTTCGGCTCAACAATTGATGCCTACATCTCTGGGTTCTCTAAAGGAGTAGACCATTTCCGTTAAGGGCACTTCAAACAGCTGGAAACAATAAACAACTTTCCTACAAGTTGATTTCCCAATGGAAAAATTCACCTTCACCGTGACTGATAATTAAGCCCAGCACCTTCAAATTCCATGAGTCTTCATACCTACAAAGTTGCTTTAAAAGTCCTAAAAATCTCCTATATGGGCTTAAAAATACTCCTCCAATATGCAAATTGGATGAAAAGAGTATTAAGACTGAGTATTATGGCCAAAAAAGGGATAAAAATACATTACATAAGCTTTCCCAAAGATTTTACAAAGTCTTGGCCTCTTAAAATAAAAAACATAGTCCAGAACTTCCTCTATTCAAATACAAATTCATGCCTTTATACTCAGTTGCAAGCCTATAGCACAAGCGGTCAAGGCTATTCAATTTTGGGCGGCAGGTCAGGGGTTCAAACCGCCTCATACCTTTCTAGGTGCCTTGATTGAGTATGAATCAACCTCTCCTTTTTGGGTGTGCTCAAGCTCTCCTCCCTAGGCACCAAGCATGCAATTTGAATGCTTTGACTTCTTCTTTCCCTCCTTTTTGGTGCATTGGACTTTGAAAATATAAAATGACACGTGAATAAAAAACACCTAAGCTAATTTTTTTGAATCTAATTTTTTTTTCCATGTGTCAAATGGATATTGGCCCACTTGGAATTTCAACAGTGCCATGTGTCGACCTCTGATAGGTCTAAATGTCGATACGTTCTCAAAACACATGCCAAATGTCGCAAGTGACATTTTTCAAAAAATCTTCAAATGACCATATCTTGAGTATCCAGACTCCATTTTACGAATTGCAAAAAGTGCCAAAAAGCTCTCAATGAGATCTATAGTGTACCACCACTAAAATTCTAACTTGAAACATTTTTCAAAACCCAATTTCTGATCAACTCTTCACCAATCATGGGCTCTAAACCTTTATTATGGGTTGGATCATGGACCTTGAGGTGAGGAAGGAGAACTCAATGTACTTCAATTAATGTATCATTACCTAAATCACTCTCATTAGTACCTTTAGTATACTAGTTCAATTCCTTATTTATTTATACATGGGTGGGGGTACCCATCTATAAGTTTTCTCTCACACCTTCCTCTATACTCACCTTCTCCTCTAGTGTTGAACTTGACACCTTTGGATGGGAAGGGACAACTTGTGATGCCTCTAGAGATATCTATAGTCCTTATTATAAAACTTCCCCTTCATGATCAATTGTTAGTTGAGTATCCTACTCTATCTCTACCTTATCCTTCTCATTAAATTTATTCATTTCCTCAAATTCATCCTAATTATCTTGGTCTGGTGGATGGGTGATGACATTCTCAACAAACTCTATATCTAATGAGATAATTTCATTTTCTTAAGGGGCCTAAACATGAGTGGCTACCTCAATTCCAACCTTAAAAAAATATTCAAAAGGGGGGATCAATTAAGGCTAAAACTTCCTCTTTATCACCCCTACTTTATAATCTTAAAGGACCATGTTCTTTAAATAAAGAAACCATTGGGACTTTCATTAGGGTCTAGGTTCTTTCCATTAGAGTTCTTTGCCCAGTTATTACTTATGGAGGAGTGAATGCTCAATACTTATTCATCACCTTTATAATGGGATTGTCTTCATCTTAGTCTTCTTCGTCACTCATATCTCTGAATCTCTAAGCATATGAGGATTGATCCTCTTTCCTCTTCATGGGGAGTTCCTTAGAAGGTATGTCTTTAAACACAACCTCCTTCCTCTTATTAAGAATCCCAAATATAGTCTATTAATCCCTTTTAAATATTTTTTTACTTGGGCTTCTCTACCTCTTCCTCACCTTCTATGTTCCTTAAGGTTGGATATTGTGATAGTGGAGAAAGTGGGATAGTAGTTAGATTAACCACTAGGATGGTTGTTGGGATGATTGGTATAGTTTAGGCTCTTTATGATGTGAGGGATATTGGGGTGTCACTAACTAATGTAACCTCCTTAGTAGCAATTTTATCCCAATTTTTAGCTAGATTTGTTAACTTTCAGAAGGACAATCTTGACTTAGACTACAATGTAGTTATGGATTCCACATTAATTAGCTTAGTGAAGTCAATACCACCATACTTGTTCTTCCCATTGCCTTTGACTAAAAGTGGTGTATCCAAAGGAGCACCACTATATTCTATGAGTAAACCCTTTAAATCTTGAACTTGTCTAAGTTCTTGGAGGGTAGGGGTGGCATATGTACTGAGATCAAACCCATGTTACTTCAACCACCTAAAGGTTCTTCTCATGATTATGGTGGCCTTCCATGAAATGAAATCATTTTCCTCAATAGTGAACTATACTTGTGACAAGGCCATTGATTAAATATTGGACTGATTATATACTCTAGATAGTGTCCTCTTATCATCCTTCATTTCCTTGGGGATGGGAATGATATTCTAAGTGACAACTTCTTACACTGTTAATCTCATATAATCTAACTTTATGAGATCTTCCTCGATAGTGTAAATAGACCAAAATTATTCAAAAAATGATTGATGTAGAAGTAAATTAGTCATTGTGTTCACCCACCATCTGATATCATATTTTATCTTAAGTTGCATATTTTAAATCACATACTGGTCCATCTCTTGCTCTAGTTCGTTAGCTTTGGTAATATAAGGACATGAATAATGTCTAATTTCAATTAGAAACGTGAAATGGTTATTTACCTTCTTTTCCACTATAATCTCATGTAGGGGTACCATCTACGTACTTAAATCCATCACTACTAGTCTATCATCTAAGTATCTTGGTAGTTTGTATGGATACCTTGAGTAGCCACTTACCCTGATATAGGTAAATGATCTGAATTGAATATACAAGGCACCATATTTATAAATTCTATCTCTTTCCCCCTTGGACATCTATTGAGGCTTCTTAGAGAATAGAAGACACTCATCATAGCTTTTAAAAAAACAATTATAAACTCTACAAAAATAATTCTTGAATCCATCTAGAGTTATTTCAAGATAAACCTCATATTCTCATCCCACTAGGATTCCTAGTGAACCCATAATAGCTCCTATTATGCACCAAGATATACATCAAGTATGAGGACATGTAAAATATACTTTTGAATTCCTCATTCGAGTGGATTGTAACCTAGAGTTTAATCATCTACCTGTGTATATTATCACTTAGAATGGTAGCTTAGTCCATCTTCTTCCATTATTCCAACACATAGATTAAGATTATAGGCATCCAAGGTTCAAATTTATTTTTTGTGGGCATCCCATAAAATCTTGACATAATGTAAATCATAAACTAGGGAAATTACTTGGATTCCAATAGTTTCATATTCCACATTTTTGAGACCTTTTACCTTTTCTTGACTAGCCAGCAGGTGTTGACAATGTCCCATATTATGTTATCATTCTTGTCTACATTCTCTTGGAATTCCTCCAAAGAGATTATGATAATTTTAGGCTGAGGAAGAATCACAAGATAGTGATAAGGGATAAAGGAGTGAAATATCAGACAATTAATTGTCTTCTATCAATGATAATATTGGTGTCTTGTTGTTATAGTTTGGCACATGAAATCACTAACTCTAGGTATGGGTCAACTAAGGGGAATAATTCCAGGGATGATATAACTCATTCTAAGGTTAGAGACTACTAAGAGAGAGTTTAGATATTGTAATACATTCAATATGACTACAAAGTCTAACCCCTTTATATCTTTGATTTCATCAAGAATAGAAATAATGTTGCTCTTGATAAAAGTTGAAGTAGCCACCATTGTTCCCTATCTCTTTTAGTGTAATACCATGAACTAGAATGAATTCCTCACTATTATGACCCTTGAAACACCTTCAAACCTCCTCAAATAACATAATATAAGTATATATAAAAGCACTTACTAGTAATCTAGAGGATTACATGTAAATTAAATTGAATACCTTTGAAGAATTCACCATAATCAATCTTTAAAAATGCACATATCTAGGACACATAAATGGCTCAAAGATGTACGAATAAGCTCTAAATGTAAAAGGTAAACATGAATGAAGGCAATTTCCTTAGTTATAATCCTTTACATTTTAAAATTAGGGTTACCATTAATTATTTGAAGCTTAATGTCTAATTACCAACTACCCTCTTTAAGTTGTCTGAGATTTTTTTTGATAAAAGAGAGAGAAGGTGTAAATTTTTATTTTTTGTTAGGAAATCCTCCTTGCAACACCAATATTAATATAAGTAATCTTTTACATTCTAGCACATCTCAAGCTTTTGGGGACCTTTCACACCTTGTCCACCCAAAGGTAAGTGAGGCAATTTTTAGAAAGGGCCTAGATCTTGAAAAGCACCAAGGATCTTACATGTGTAATCACTTATGTTTTTAAATCTAGGTGTTCAATCCACCAGTTACTCTTTGCACCTTTCCAACCAAAATATAAGTGGTGTAATCTCTAAAAAGGGCCTAAAACTAATAAATCCCTAATGACCCATCACATGTTCAACTTAGATGCTAATATGGAATCTTGGCCAAATTTCCATCTTTATATCATAATTTTTAATTTAGGGAAGGGTGAAATATTATTTTGATCCCAAAAAATAGTCTTAGGAGTCCCTTGAGATAACCACGTGTCTTTCATTTGGCTCATCAGGAAATTCCTAACCTCAGTCACCAAAACACATTGAATGTACAACATGATAATTTCACCTAAGGCTCCATAACATTTCTTCTTCAAGCATAAGGTATAAAATAAATGTATGCAAGGAGACCTATATATATTTCTATCTTCTCATAGTGAATCTTCATATCCTAGACTACTTCATCCAAGGTATCTAATAGTGCCTTCCATGTAAAGGAAATTATACTCCTTCTGTGAAGGAAAAATTGATTCTTGTCTTCATTTGAAATGTATCTCCTTGGAGACAGATACCTTGAAGGGTAAATCCACTTTTATACATGTTTTAAATGTATCTCATAATGTATACCTTTAATATATTACAAAGGCATTGATAATATCACCCAATAGTTCTTCTATGTAAAGAAAAATTCCACTTATTCCTTGAAGGAGAAATCCACTCTTGTAATTTTTTGAAAGTTATTTCCTAGGAGATAATTTGAGAGGGTAAATCCACTCTTATCCATGTTTTAGAGGTATCACCTAAGAGATATATTGAAGGTATTACAAGGGGATTTAAAATATACCCATTAGTGTATTTTTAATTGGAAAAATCCACTATTAACCTTCTTTGAAAATTTCTCAAACTCTAAGAGGAGAGGGAACAGGTAAGTGATGAAAATATCATTTAATAATAATTATATAATTTATGGTTTGATAGGAAGTTATTATATGTAGGTATAAACCTAGAGATTTGGTTCTCAAACATTAAATGTATCTCCTATGAGATACCTTGAAGGGGAAATCTGTTGTTATTCACACAAGACATTTAGAACATTTGTTTGCACAAAATGTCCAATACAAAAACTTTGAACAAATTTTTTTGAAGACCCAATGTCCTAAATAATAATTCCAAAAACTTGGATTGGGCTTGTTAATTATCTAAGGTGGCTATTTCTCACACATAGAAAACTACAACAATGAAACCACTATTACACATCTAGATATATGAATCCACTTGAACTCAACTATCTTAATCCCAAGAATTTATTTTATTAGTTAGCATGAGAGGGATTTTATTCATGATGTCATCCTAATTATTAAATCAAATAAGGACACACCCCAAATTGTCATGATGGTTTTTTAATGATGGCACAAATGTGAATAAAAAACTTAGATATTAACAAATGTAAGGTAATTATTCCTTAGGCTTTCCATGTTTGGGACTCTCCAAGATTGCATCACATTATTTTATTTGTCTCTTAGTACCATAACCTATCTATTTCCATTTCTACAAACATAAATAATGAAGCTTGTATAAGAAGTATGAAAATTCACAATATAGGTGGGGACTGGGATCAATTCAAACCAATTTCATGATCAAATGTCAAGGAAAATGAATACATTTAGAATAAAATGGTCAATGGTGGTTTTGATCCATTCATGAAATGGATCATTGGTCATGACATAGGGCTTTATAAGGACTTCACTCATGGCTATAAATATTGTGAAGTCCGTATGCATGGCTTGAGAATCTTGATCACTAAAGAGATCATCAGAGAGACTACCAAGATGAATTATTTCGGCATCAAATAATTCAAGGACAAGAAGAGAAAGGAGTATATCATCAACATTTTATTCATGAAGGAAAATAATAAACCCAATATTTCATCTCAAAAAGGTTTCATGAGGTCAAAACTACTGAGAAAATAGCCTTAAGTCTACCTCTAGATAATGAGGTATATTACATTAGAAGGAAAATAGACTATGATATTTTCCCATTACTTCTTATTAATCAATAATTTAAAAGTCCATACCATTAGAATTCTTTTTTTTTGTAGTCCTTGGAAGCTTTGGTATTATACTTCAAGAAGAACCCTTTATTAGACTTAATTCTCTAAGGTTGATTTTTCTATTGATTAAGAAAGGGGAACTACATTGGTCCAAAATAATCACTGAGGTGATTGATATACCTAGTGAGATGGAATAAATTAAATGGGGAGGAATTTTCCATAGATTCAACTTTAGATCAATAACTATAGGAATAAAATGTCATGGATTGTGTTAAATTGATGTAGGAGGATTCCAAACTAGACATGGGGAGTCCTACCTATGTCATTCGATTAGCTACTAGAGCCATAGGTGTTTTTGATTCCCATGCCATGGTAGATATCATGAATTCCCTTCAAAATTTTTACATGAAGAATTTCATCCAAAAAATTTTGTGCAATGAAATTTTAGACAAGTTCAAAAAGTTACAAGGGATACTAGGTCACATGTCAACAGTCTCTAAATTGGGTAAGGATCATCTGAAACACACTCTCTAGGGAAATAAATCAACTCAAAGTGGTGAAAATGAGGATGTCAATAGGGATATTGAGGAGGAAAAAGTGGAGATCCATTCTATCAATGAAGATAAGGAACAATTTGTGGAAATCATACCAGAGGGAGCAACAACAAAGGTGATAGTCTTATGATGCAAAATTTGGTCTTTTATTCTGATTTGGAATAGTCGGGCTTGTTTTGTCTCTTTTTTTTCATCTCAAGTTTTTTCGGTTGATACTTTGTGTAAGTTTGGTGGTATGGGGATTTACCTATCAGGTTCATCGATTTCTCCTTTTTTGTCCTTTGGATTTGTCATGTCTATCTTTTAGGTTTCTTCTATAAATGGAATGGACCCCTTCAATCTAAATTCTAACCAATCAAATAAAAAACAAATATATAAAAAAATAATATACATTTAAGGAAATACCTTCATGGATACATTAAAGGTAACTCCTAAGAGATACCTTTATGCATATAGGAACTATTGAAGGTATTAAAAGGCACTATTATCTTGAAATAATTCTAATTGTGTGCATTTTTAAGGTATCTACTAGGATACCCATTGAAAGTAATATAAACACATGTTTGAAAGTCTCTCCTATGAGATACCTAATACCTTACAAAAATGCATTATGGTAAAATTGAAGGTACTACAAAGCCCTTCAAGTTATCTCCTCAGAGATACCTTGAAATAAAAATCCAATTGTGTGCATGTTGAAGGAATGTTAGCAAATTATCATCAAAATTATAGATATAACTTTTGCAACAGGAAGTAAAAAAGAGTCATAATATCATGAGAGAATTTACACAATCTTTAATTTTATAAACTATAAAAAATATAAAGATAAACTAACATGGAATTAAAAATTGCAGATCATAAACAACATAATATAAGTTAGAAAAAGGTAAAACAAAATAGAGTAAACATTGTACACCATGAAAAATATAACATCAAAAAAAAATATAGCCTTTTACATGGCTCTATCTCTTCACATTTTAGCTTTCTATATACAAAAATAAAATAGACATGGCATTCTTATATCTATCAATTTCCTAACAAGGCCAAATACATCCAAAAAATACCCTACACATATGTCCCTACTCCACGTCTAACACTTTCATATACTTAAACTATTGTTTCATCTTGAGGCTAAATCTAAAATTTTATCTTAGATAAAGATGGAAAATATTATCCTTTCAAAAAAGTGTTAGTAATCACTCCATGTTTTCTAGTTTTACATACTTGCCTACTACCCTTTATAGTTCTTAAACTAAAAAACTTGAACTACACATTAACCTATTATGTAGGCAGCTTTCTAGTATACAAAAATAAAATAGACATGGCATTCTTATATCTATCACTTTCCTAACAAGGCCAAATACATCCAAAAAATACCCTACACATATGTCCCTACCCCACGTCTAACACTTTCATAGACTTAAACTATTGTTTCATCTTGAGGCTAAATCTAAACTTTTATCTTAGATAAAGATGGAAAAGATTATCCTTTCAAAAAAGTGGTAGTAATCACTCCAAGTTTTCCAATTTTACATACTTGCCTACTACCCTTTATAGTTCTTAAACTAAAAAACTTGAACTACACATTAACCTATTATGTAGGTTGTGACTACCTAGACTATGCCTTTATATGCATCTTTATCTTCTATAAAATTGGTTGGATGTCGCATGGTGGAATGAACTTAGGTTCATCTATGATATACACAATAGTTAGTTTAACCTATGAGAGTTCATGCTTGAGTTTTTTCAAATTATAAAATATTTCTGACACCAAGGTAAGAAAAACATGTAGTGGAATCTAAATGACCATGAAATTGTGCACATATACATCTTCTAAGATGATGAAGATGTATCTACCATTTGAAAACTTAAGTTGGATATATGACATAATATCATCCAACCTATTTATAGTCCTTTGGGATTGAATTGTCACAAATGTGTTACACATTGTCATGTTCTACCAAACTTGGAGCTTCTTCATCATAGTATCCTTGGATTCTAAAAACTATTAAAATGAGTCATTCAATGTTTCCCCAGTATCTATTTGATCATTCAATACAACTTTATCTTTATCCATTATTATGTACTTTGGTTTAGTAGAATCTATGGATTTATCAAAATGCTACCTCTAATCAAGCATTCCTTATGTAATTTTCTTATCTTGATGCATAGCTATATCCAAGACCTCCACATATTCATCTATAGGTTTTGAAATGCCTTTTGTCTCAGTATAGATAGCCTATCCTTGGGTGCACAATTTATGTGCATTGACCCAATCCTTTGTTAACTGAGTTAGTAATATAGTGAGTTGTTTGTCCTTAGACATTACTTGATCACCAAGGAATTACATAACAATAGTAGGACAAGATGTATTAATGAGCTACATAGACTCAATAATTTGATTTTTTGCTTCTAGTTTCTCTTCATGTAACTAAAATACCATCTATTCCAAATTTTAAGCCTTTATCATAATGTATTTTTGGAATGCATCTACTCCAATTTCCTTGGACAATAGCAGCTACAAAACATCTAAAGACATCTCCATGAAAGTGGAAGCAATGGTGGCAAATCCCATTCAAATAATGGTATCTAGGGATGCCTCTATTACATATAAATCATCTATTTCCATATCAGATTATGAGTGTTCTAAAGATTTGGATTTGATAACCATGAAACCTTTGTGCATAGAAAACTTTATTGAGTTAGCTAGAGGGACAATTGTATCATTGTGCCTCATTATGCCCCTTGACTTCACCTGATGGGCACTACTTGTTATTATTGGCTCTATAAAAGATACCAAACATTAGAGTATGGTGGTTAAATAACTTTCCTAATGAAAACCACATTTTTTGTGCATCAGTGGCTATACTGGGCTCCCTTCCTCTAGTAGATCTACAAACTATATAGACGATGAATTAGATTCTAGATATTTTTCATAAATTTATGCCACAAGTTCATGTTGAGTTTCTTCTAATCTATATTATCCATAATAATATTGGGAGGGGGTTTCGTAATGTCAACCAAATGATCACTACTTACCTTATTATACACTTAACAAGTATGCACTACTTTTCAAAAAGAGAACTCCTCCTCCTCCTTATCGTAGACCTTTAGACCAATGTCTTCGATCATGAATTAAAGAATTTTCTATTCATCAACCCACAACACTGAAATATCATACTTCCAAGTTATCATTGGTACATATGGGTTTTCCAACCAAGACTTGATTTGCCTTGATCTCAAAGGTTTTGTGGATTGTTGGGGTGAGGCCTATGGTTTCATAGCTAGCTACAATTTTTCTTGCTCTTATCAACATTATTATGTGACTAGATTTCTTTGCCTCCATAATTTGGCATGTTCTTAAACAATTGTGATGAAAAAGGGTATTGGAGTCATAGTTGGCATGGCCAAATCATGCACCTTGATTTGAATACCATTGTACAACTTGGTTACCAATGCATGCTACCCCAAATATTGCATGACATCCTATGAAATTCGATGGTGTGGCATGATCAAAGCTAGAGCCTTAAGTCACCATGTGTTAAAACATACTACTTTCTCATAATATTACTTTTCTTAGTCCAAGTGATGCCTGTAATGGTAGTAGTAGGCTAGAAGTCCACAACAACATTAACTTGGCCTAGTGGGGACTTCCATTGGGTAAAGCATTACAACAAAACTATAAATTGATATTAGAAATTTTATGAGATACTTAAAATTACCTTTTTGATATTAGTGATAAGCTTATATGTGAGAAAATTGAGCTAATTAAAGTTCTCATTCTATTGTATCATCTAATAGACAATGTCAATTACTCCTTTTGTTTCCTGTTTGGCCTACTTCATTATGTACAAAAAACTCTTTATAATATACTCTACGAGAATGCACATTACAATGTCTTCAATGGATTAAATTAGGGTTCCTATACCTAATGTATTGGGAAACATGTCACAAACATATGTATGAATTATCAATGTGATGAAATTATATCATAATAATGATTTTCCATGATTTGGGAGGCATGTGGGTCTCACCATGGTCTGTACATTGATTCAAATGGTGATATCTCTAGACAAATGATTAGCCCTTTAGTTGTATCAAATTATCAAGGTATGCATGACCTCATCTAGTTGATAGAATGTAAGTAACTTTATTATCCTTTCTACATCAAAACCCCAAAGTGGATGTTAAATTAAAATATCTCTTTCTTGTGCACTTAGTTGTGTAGATACGATGAAGAGAGTAGCTTCAGCAATTTCCAAAAATTTGAAGGGATCTGGGTCATTAAATTTGGTTTATTGAAGACCTAGTCCAATCCCCACTTCTACCTTGTCTATATTTATGATTGACATCTACAACTTTCTCTTATCCATGACTAAACCTATAGTCTACACTATTTGATTGCTTTATTCTACCAAAATCTGGGTATTGATTTTTCCACATGGGGGTATATCAAGAGCAAATAGTAGAATATTCTTCTTCACCAAATTTTTTAATATTTTTAAATTATTCCTCTATTTAATTTTATGGATTTTGGCATCTAATTTTCTCTTTCTAGCCTCTTTAAATGTAGTGACTACCTGCACATGAGCACTCTTCGGCATCTTTAATATTTTGGCTTTGATGGTGACCTTTTATGTCTCATAAATCTGGAAATTACCCCATAGCCTATCACATCATAACTTGATCTACTTTGAATAAGCTAAAATCTTGCTAAATTCCATGAAATGAATGGTATTACATGACTGTTAACATTCTATCTACCATACATATCTTGTCATTGCCACTTTCCCAAATTTAATTCAAGATTGATGTACTTTTTTTACTAGATTGCTCCTTAATATCCTTTAATCATAAACGTACAAATAATGACATTTTACATTTCAAAATAACTTATTAAATTCATTTAATAATTTGTATTATGCATACCCATAAGATCCTCTTCGACTCTATAAGCATGCAATAATAGATGAAACTACAAATGGAATAATAGTCCTTGGCTAAGGACCGAAAAATACAATAGCTAATGAATGACCTCACCACCCACTTGCAGACCACATGTATCTTATTTGGGAGAGAATAAAGAATGTGGCCACAAAATTAAAGCCAATACTTGGGTTCATCATGGACTCATAGTGAATAAGTGCATAGGTGAGCATGGAAATAATCTTGAAATCTCAGTCACTTTCGTTGATAAGATGTGTCATCATGATGCTCCTCAACAAAGAAGGAAGTTCTTATTTAAATAAAAGGCATACCATTGGCCTAGAGAAGTGGGCTCCATTTTTAACAATAATTTTTGAGGTAGTTCCAAGGGAGACACATGTCAACATAGTGCTTCTTACATATCCCTAAGATTTCATACATGAAGTTCCATCTTTCAGTTTTTAGGAAAATGAGATGGAGACACATGGCATAATCATGGAGATTCACTCACCTAGTGAACTTGTAATATTTTTTGAGTGTTAAAATGTCATGGATTTTTGGGTGCATACCACATACCCTAAATCTTAATATCACAGGTACTCATGAAGGTATTACCCAATACTACCTTCAAACCTTGAAGGGTTATCATAAGCATGTATGAATGGTATCTCATAAGAGATATATTCAAAATTTTGGGTCCAAAATAGAGGTTAAAACCAAAATAGGATCCAAAATATAAGAAGTTAATAATTTTACATAAATTCACTCAAAACCCCCATTTCTCATTATCATTTTGTATTTTAATAAAATACATTGTTGAATATTGACTTAATTATCTATTTTTCTCTACATGACTATTTCGCTTTGATGCATGTTTGAAATGTATCTCCTAGGAGATACCTTCAAAGTAGCATGAAGAAAGTATTGAAGTATGAAATATATGATATTAAAATCTATTATTTTATTGGATTGACATAAATCTTTTCAATAAAAAAATGTTATACATTATCTTTTTAACATTTTTAGGTTTTAACATATTTCCTCATTATGTTTTGGTATAAAAATAGCTTTATCTCCTATATAGGTATAAATTGGAATATTTTTATAAAGAACCTAATTAAAAATTATTCTCATGTATTTTGCAAATGTCTAGCTAAAAAACCATACGTCAATGGATTTCCAATGTGAAGACTATGTTTCTTTCATAAATAATGATAAGGTCATTAGGAAAGGAAGAATACACAAAGTGGCAGGTGCAGATACTAAATCTCTAAAACCCATAAATATCACTTCCACATGCCATAATGAATAGATACCTATTGGATGTGTAAGTGTTAATGTGACTAAATATTTTGATCTAAATCTATCACTTCGATTTCTTCTAGATTTTATGGATAATTTGGGGGATGTAGTTAATAGTTTTACTATATAGAGCATAGTAATGATGAAACACACCACAAACAATTTTTATATAGTAAAGTCAAAATAATTTGCATCAATTTTTATATATAAAATCATTGAAATAATAAAACCCTTACTTGGATTCATTTATTTTATATATCAATGATCATACCATAATTCAAAACATAAAAAAAACTTTAGTTGGGAAAAGGATACATTTGTTTCATAAATGTATAACTCTTGTAAATGATGAATTTTTTTATTTTGATTATGTTGAATTTTCACAACCAGGGGAAATTTTTGGTTGCATTCCTATCCTAATGTTAGACAATTAATTAGGAATTTACATAATGCATGCTATACAAAATTGTGAGACTTATAATACAAATGCAATTGAAACATATATCATTAGATGGCCTTCCAACAAAATAGTGGACACTGAGACTTGTAGATCAATCAATTTACCATACATGACACCAAAGGAAAAATAAATTGGAAATGTTTAGGATGTAGTAGATATTTAAGTCACTCCTTAATTGACATTTCTAACACAAAGGCATCCAAAAAATTTAGCACATTCCTAAAAATACTTGGGCCAAAAAGAAGTCAGTTAAAAAATTCACTCAACCAAGTGGAGTTTGATGAAAACATAGATAGTGATATTACAACAATGTATGTAGATAAATGTTGCACCAAAAAATGGTTTCAATAAAGATTATCATTTTAGATTCTAAAATATAAAAAGATGAAGTTGCTTGATTCCACCATTATAGATAAGAGGAAACATTTCTTGGATTCCCTTTCTACTGGATTATTTTATAAAAAAAACAAAAAAAAACTAGGATTTATTTTCAAGGTACAAAGATTTGTTTGGAAGATTGGATTAAAATATATGGATTGTAGAGAATTAAATTTTTGACATTCAAAATTGTCAGACAAATGGGGAATGAAATGAATTTCATGTAGGGAGATTTTGACAAAAGCCACAAAACAAGACAATAGTAGCTAAAGATTTGTTAGACCAATTGGTGGATGATTTTATAGATGTTTCTTCATGACTAACATGTTAGGTAAATATAGATGGCTCATGAGAAAATTTTCAACATCTTCCAACATATTTCACTCAAAAATTTATGAGGTATCACATCAATAAACAACTATTAGATATAGAATATGAGCCAATATCCCAACCAAAATTCAATAACATGTGGAGAACTAATTTTCATGATTTGACCATTGCCACATCTGATGACTTTGCTTGGTGTAAAACATGTATTTTTTTAACTTAACATAAATTCTCTAGGTCCCTCTCTAGAGATCAAAAAGAGCGTATTGATCGAGAATTAATGATGCACTCAAATCAAATACTTTTTTCAAGATAGATATTTTACACACATAAAAAAATGTTAGAGAAATACCCTAAAGAATTCCTCAGTGTCATTCATGACAAGGTAGAATGTCAAATAATATTTATGTTGAGGATAGTGAAAAAAAACCAAAGTAGTTACTAAGAGAGTATTAGAGTTTTTAATGGTAGTGATTATAACACATGGTCATAGCATAGGCCGATATGGGCATTTTTTTTACTGTACATTCTTGGAGGGTATAAATTTTCTATCACCTCATTTAATAAGTGTTTCAGGGATAGGAAAACAATAGTGCCAGGTACTTATGGATCTTTACTATATAAACCTAGATCTTTAAAATATCCATTGTATGATGCACTTTTGTCTAACAACTGCTACCCTAAATGCAAGAAATATAGAGGAGAAGCATAATCAATTGGTACTTTCAATAAACCTACCTTAAACTAGACAACTATTTTGGGGACAATAAGAATAGGCACTTCCATCCATAATTATATTTAGAAATGTTGAACCTTATATGTAACTAATGTTACATTTACAAATTCACAAAATCATGTCTTTTTATATAGGTATGTTTTATAATATTTATCTCTCCTTGTCTATAAATGTGTTTTCTTTGATGTTGACGTTATATTTCTACCTATAAGACATACCCATGAGGACATAAATGGCACATTTGGAAACTTATTTGAATGTATAAAGAGGAAAGATGTATGGAGTGTGGTAGAGATGATGGACACTTATATAATGTGTGAAAATACAAGAAACTTCATGCCATATTTGATTGAAGAGGTAGTGGATTTCAAAGAGTATGTTAATAGTTACTAGGTGAAGGGAAGAAATGAAATAGTAGGCTTGACAAAAGGTCAATACTTTCTTCTACACATGGATCAAGGTCAACCCATTATGCATTTTAAAAAATATATAAGTGATTGAAATTGGTCCCCCCTTGATTACATTATGAGGAATAAAAGAAAATGGTGAGCCAAATGTTTCAGAAGGTAATTCAACAAAATTATATTTCAAAGACTTGAAAAATAGAGAAATGTCTCAAGATTCCATTATTTCTAATGATTTAGATAGAATTATAAAAAAGAGTGAAAAATAAATTAAATATAAATTAAATAAGTATGTACAAAAATTCAATGAATTTGGTTTGACCAAAAATAATAAGTGGAAGGATCTATCATAATACTTCTAAAACATCCATCACATAATGAAAGAAGACATGTTCCCTTCTGAAGTTGAGTGCACAAGAGATTTTTAGCTTGGAACTCATCATGACATACCCCTCCATAGAGATCTACACAAAACGGTTCATAATATCACCCTTGATTTTGTAGTGGCATCTATAGATACATATGTTGGTCAAAAAAGAAAAAGAACAAGAATTGTATTTCATCTAATTCAAGATGTGCAAATTAAAGATATGGTATTTATCAAACCTGATGATTCTATAGGAGTGGAATACATAGTATGGGTTTCTAGATATAAAATTAATATTGAGACAAAAAAAAAATGGGGATATATAACTAAGGGTCAATTTGGCTTGGTTCATCCTAGTTCATGTAGGGAAAAAAGATGAAAAATAAGTAGAATGTTATTCAGGCTGCTTGGACAAAAAATGGAAGCCAAACCCAACTGATGCATATTTACCATCCATACTCATAGATAGTATCATAAACACTTAGAAACCAAATAAAAATTAGAGAGGTCATACACTTGTTCTCACTTATTTTTTAAAGGAATTGTAATAAACTATTTTAATGCATCATCCCACTATGCACTAACAAAAATAGTGATAAAAAGATTCAAAATTTGAAATGGTGTTTCCTTAATTTTGGACTGAGAAATATGAATGTTTTTTTCAAAATTTACTCCATTTTTATAATGTATAATGTTTTATTACTTTATTTATTTATATTTATTTCTAATGGTACTTCACATTTTGGGTCTTGGAAAATATGCCTTGATATTTGGGTTATATATTTTTTACTATGACAATTTAGGAGTTTAGTAATTGTGCATATATTTAATAACATTTGACTATTAGAATACCCACTTCACATTTTTCTATCCTTCAAAATGGTATTTGGCAAAAGGTATTCATAATTTTCACATCTAAGAATTTAGTGCACTGTGGCTTTTGTGTTTTTCTAAATATAATTTGGCATTTATGTGTATGCAAAAAGGTCTTTAGGATTTATGCCTCAAAATGTCCCACTTACACATCAAGATTTGTTCTTTGAATTTTTTGTATAGAAAAATGTTATTTGGATTTTCATGTGGCACTTGAGATTGTACCACATGGAATAATCTTGATAATTTAGCTATTCAAAAGGATGACCAATCCAAAAAAAATCCCCAAACAATGTGAGCACCTAAGATTGCAAAATGCATCACAATATCGATAACTCAACACAAATACAAGATAAAATTGATGATCATGAGAATCAATAGATTAAAATTAAATAGATATCTCATGATCCAATAAACCAATGACATGTGGTATCCCAATAATCCTAGGTGTTTTAGATCACATATCAATCGAGTATGCATTTGATGTATGAATTATTTTTCCTTCATAAATACAAAACCAAGTCTTATATTATCTTTAAATGCATGGTCTTTGAACCAGTTTGAATGGTTGCATAATTTTGAATTATTTCAAATATATAGTATATATGTGATTTATTTTCTATAGGTCCAAGTAATTATTGATGAAGTCTAATGTATTTATGATAGTTTTTAAATACTAATAAATAAATTATTTGTGATCATTTTAAATAATTTGGACATATCAAAAATACATTAGATAGATATGAGTTATTTGTAATAATTCCAACATAATCTTGATATAGTCAAATTTAATCTAGATATAGTCCATTTTATTTTTGATAGTTTTTGAAAATTTGGATTGTCTATAAGTCAAAATTAAATGAAATAGTCCTCCTAAGTTATAGAAGGTACATAACAAATTTGAATACTATCAATAGTACCTTTCATGATCAAGTTGTTAAATTCTCCCTTGGATATGAATTATATGAGAAAGTTAAGAAAATTTTGTCACAAGATTCTCAGAACCCTAAATTTAAGGGATTGAAGTTGGAGAATGATTGTCTCTTGAGGAACAATTGAAAAATGTATGTACCTAATAGAGATAATTTGAGGAACATGGTGTTAAACAATGTGCATAATGAACCTTATTCAAGTCATCCTAGAGTAACTAAGTTCATAGATGAGCTAAGACTTATCTATTTTAGGAAAGGAACTAAAAAATATGTAGCAAATTCTGTGTCTCATTATTTAGAGTGTTAGTGTGTGAAGGATAAACATGTGAATTAGGAATGATTTTTATATCCTCATGATATAATGAAATGGAAGTGGTAGGTAATTAATATGAACTTTGTCCAAGGTTTTTTTCTATCATGAAATTGACATGACATGAACTTGGTAGTAGCTGACAAACTAACCAAGGTATCTCACTTCATACCAAGTAATTTGACTAATGATGCACCAATGCTTACCAAAATATTTATGAAAGAGGTGTACCAAATACATGGGTTTATAGAGAAAATCATTTATGATTGAGATCCTAGGATGACATCTAGGTTTTAGTTGACTCTGAATTCATATTTGGGTGTATATTTGAATTTTAGTATTGTATATCATCCAAAAATAGATGGACAAATAGAGAGAGTAAACCAAATTCTAAAAGATCTTTTTAAAATGTATTTCATAGATAAAAATATAAGTGGTAAGATTATATTCCACTATTAGAGTTTTCTTATAATAATTATTACTAATTAACTTTAAATATGGCTCCATTTTAAGCATTACATGGAAGCAAGTATCAAACACCAATTAGTTAGGACAAGCTTGAATACAGGGTAGTCTTTGGTTCTAAAATGCTTATAGAAATGGAGGAGTATTTCAAGTCAATCATATGAAGATTCATTGAAGCCAATGATAGACATAAAATCTATGTTGATTTAGAAAATACAAAAAGATAGTTTTTTGTGGGTTATAAAGTATTTCTATAGGTTAATCCTTAGAAGAGATCGATTAAGTTTGTTAAATCAGTTAATCTTTCACCAAGATATGTTAGACCCTTTGAGGTCTTTGAAGTGATCAATTATGTTAGGCATAGGCTTGCCTTGCCACTAGCTCTAGATATATTTCATAATGAATTTAATGTGTCCTATTTTAAAAAGTATGTAGTTGATCCTTCTCATGTATTAGATTAGAATGCTTTATAGGTTATATATCCCATGGTTGTCATAATAATTGACACTCACAAACTTAGTTTACATAATAGGTAAGTGTCACAGAAGAAGGTATAATGGGACCAATATTATGAGGATAGTGCCACATGAGAGGACTATGATGAGTTCTATAGGTTATTTCCACATTTATTTGTTTGGAGAATTTACTATTGTTATTTGATTGATTTTATGTGTTGTTTAATTTTATAAATTTGGCTTGAAATATTTTTCATCAAGATGATAACCAATTTTTAGGGGGAAGGACATTACATCTGAATTTCCTCAATAAATTTGATTTGCTTATTAAACAAATATTGATAGGGTTAATGTTGTTTAATCACTATTGTAGAAAATTACTTTCATTTATGTTGACGTATGGATATACATGTAATGAGGAGATAGAAAATAAAAAGGGTTTTCATTCTATCGCATAGTAAAATATTCTCCACCATCACTCAAGAGATAGGGTTTGTTCATTTTTTTATCTTACACATCTATGTTTTTGTCTTTATAGTTATTAAGAGATGATAAATGGATTATAAACTAGTTTGATTTATTTTAAATGAAGCCATGGATTCAACCCTATGGGAAGAGACATATTTCCCTAGAATTGAATCACTAGTTCGATTAAAGCAACCATGAAAATGGTTATATAGGACATTGTGTATGGATAATAAATTGAGAATGGTTATTAAGGCTTTTTTTCTATTTCATTTTTATGTGAAAGGGTTGTGTGTTATTTTATTTTTTTTGTCTAATGGATTGTAGACATTATTTAGGATATGTAGATTTGAAACTAGGTTTGTAGATGATTATTAACATGACTACATTTAGTTTATTTCATTTATAAAATGAAATTAATTTGTATTATATTTTATATAAATAACTATGTGAAATGGTTTAAATAGGATAACCTTTGTTATTATGGTAATACAAAAATAAATTTGGGTTTTAGCTTGATTTAGTTACATAAAAAAATGTTTGAAAAAGGACTATTTGATGAATGTGTGTTAGAAAGATAATGGATAAAGATATTAATATGGTTAAAAGGATCATAATTGTGATGAAATGAGAATAGGTTTTAAAAGAACATCTACATGGCTTTGTCTTTATTTTATTTTGAGTATGGTAATGACTATTTATAAAATTAATGTGATAACACAAGTAAATGAAAATATTAGTAAGACATTTGGTTGGGAATAGTGATTCTAAACATAAATTATAATAACATGTGTTACTTAGTTTTGGACTAATGGGTTCTTACTTTTAGATAAATGACTTAGTTAAATTGGTATAAAAATTAAGTTGTCATTTAATGTATTGTTAAATGGTTAGAGATGTATAAGCAACTATGTGTGGGTTGTTTTAAAAGTAAAGATATGGCTTAGCCTTATAAATTAATAGATAAACTTAACCTAACTACTAAAAAACTAGGTATGTAAGATAATTTTCATAAGATATGTGAGTTGTTAACTTGGCAGTGTTATAGGGTATGGGTAATGATTAATCCCAAACATTTAGAATAAAATAGATGAAGTTTGATCTCTATAGAGAACATTAATAATGAATAGATGGAGGGAAGGGTGTCAAATTTGTGTTGAATAGTTTTTAGTAACTTGTGTACCACATGGTACACAACAAAATACTTCACATTTATAATTGTGTGTTTTATATAATTTAATTTGAACCATAGACATTGTGTGTTTTTAATGAGAATAAAATTTTCGTATAAAAATTGAGTTAATATTTATTAATTTGGGAGCTTACGATGAAAAAATAAACTTTATATATATATATATATATATATATATATATATATATATATATATATATGTATGTATGTATGTATGTATGTATGTATGTATGTATGTATGTATGTATGTATGTATGTAGTTATTGGTTATAAATAAATACATTATATTAACCTTTATGAATAGTTTATAAAAATATACACACAAGCATATATAGATAATTACATGATACATAGATGTTCATATTTAGTTAATAAATGTGATAGCATGCAAACTATGATATATTCATTAGTTTTAATTTGTTGAATTAGCTATTAGTTTAATGGATGATAACTAGTTACTAGATAGAACAAATGAATTTGGTGGTTATTATAATTTTTAATGCTTGGAATTTATTTTGAAATCCCTTAATTATGTTTATTTTTATTTTATACCTATGAAATGGGTATTTCATATGGTGTATTGTAAATACTTAAATATTATGAATATTGCTAGTAACCAATTTAATTATAATATTTCCTTATTAAAGTTAGATAATAGGTTTAATAGGTTTTACTAGAATTAAAGAAATGTGATTTTACATTGTTATTATATAGCATGTAATTATTCATGCTGTTTACTTGTATTTAAATATTATGGTATTGATAATAGATCTATATGAGAATTCCATAAAAATCTTGTATAATACTTATTTAGTAAACCTGGTATTAATGACACTAAGTAAATTTTATTATGAGAACGTTCTCATAAAATTTTTTGGAGTCATTAATACATGGAATAAATGAAATAAAATTGAGTGTGTATGTGAATATGATTGATCTAAGTGATAATTAAATTATATGAAAACTTTAGACAAAGTAATGTTTATATTTAAACATTATCATTTCACATGTTTGATTGATATGCATGTATGCACGATGTCATGTTAGAGAAAAAGTCTTATGATATGTTGTATATAGTTAAAATATTACAACACATGCATTCTAGTTGAATTCTCGATACCTACACCATTATCATCTTCTCATCTAAGAAGGGACAGTCATTATTTAGTTGGAAATTTATATGGTGGATCTATGGTCTATGGTTGGTGTGGAAAATCACTCTAATTATTCTCTCCCTCTCCTGTAACACTTAGATGATAGAGAATTTTACTCATTTTTACATTTCATATACATATGACAAGGTTGTGGATACTTGTTAATTACATGAAACAATTTATTTATTTATATTTACTTTGATGTAAAAACTTAGTATTATTGTACTTTGATAACAAAAAATTGGATTCTCTTATTGTATAAAATTTTAGTAGTTGATTGAGTTTTTATTCAAATGATATGTGTGTGTGTGTGTGTGTGTCTAATGACTGAATGAATATGTTATTTTGTTGAATTTGTTAAGTTTATCATTATCTAAATGAATCATAACCATTTTATTAATATAATATGCATTTAGTTAAATACCAATTAACTTATCTTATTTAAGAATAATGCGGTTTGGATTATTTTAGTAAAAAAAAAACTTTACCATTTTCAAGTTAAACCTAGTGGGGTTCTAACATTCCATATCTAGCATAGCTTTACTTAAATTTTTTATCCTATATTAAATTAATGAATTTAACATATTTTATATCTAATTTTATCATTTAATTAATGTAATATTGAGATAATTTATCACTTTTGTACCTTAGGATATCGCTATCCCTTTTAAATTATTATAATTCCTCTTAAAATAAATTTATATTGAGAAAGATTATTGTGTAATTTCAAATCCCTTTTGTTACATCCCAATTTACTCACTAAACTTGATTTGATTATTAAACATATATTAATGGGGTTAATGTTTTTTAATTACTATTTTATCAAGCTATTTTCATCTATGATGATGTTTGAATAGAAAAGATAATGATTATTTTGTGTGACTCATTACTTTATTGATTACTTATACATGAGTTTCATATACATGTGGATTATGTTTTATCAATATTTTTATTGATTATCATTTTAATGAGAAAACTATTGTTTATATTTATTATGTGGATGTATAATATATTGCACTTTATAGACAAATATGGAGGGAGAGTATCATCATGGGGGATGTTAAAGATGAATATGTTAGAGGTGCACATATTCATCAAGGAACCCTACACACACCACATAGAACAAATAAATACATGATTATCTATTAGTGAGTCTTTATGTGATTTATTTAATTTCAATTGTGTTTTATTATTTCATGCTTAATTATGTTGATTTGGTTTTGATCCATGTTTATATGGTATTTTTGTTTTAATTACAATTGTTATTATTTTCTAAGATTATGATGTTGTTATTATGGAATGTTTTAGTTGTCTATGTTCTTTAGATAACTTTACTTATTATTCATTACATAACTCAATACAAGCATTTACCTACAATCATTCAATATATAAGTATCATTATAACACATATATGTGACATGGAAATGAATTACGCTATAGCTCATGTTAAAAAATATATTTTATAAATATTATCTAACCTAAACCTAGTGAAAGTGACTATGGTGGTACCTAGGGTGCCATAGTTTCTAAATACCTAAGGGTTAAATAGGTATGAAAAATTGATTGTTTAATGTTTAAATTTTGGGATAGGCATTTTATTTTTCATTAAACATACTTATTATGTTTATTGACAAAACACATTGTCAACACTAATTTGGAGCGATCATTTGGTTTTGTCCTTGTTCAGTCTAGCCATGCAAATTAGGATGTTAGGGTTTGATTGTGAGTTAACTTGGGGATAGTAATTGACTATGTTTTGTTTGGTTGTCAAGATTTGAGTTGTTGAAGCATGGCTGTAATTTTTGGTGTTATGATGAGTCATTCTTGGGAAAATTATGTGGTATAAGTGTTCACCATAAAATTAGGATTTTTCATATGGCATGTAGATGTATGTGAAGACAATAAAGGAGGATGGGGATTTTGGAATGAAAAAATGCCTTGAATGACAATGAAGAGATAAATAAAGCAAAAAGGGTATTCATTCATAGTCAAAGATGAAAATATTCTCCATCAACACTCAATAGGTAGGGTTTGTTCATTTTATTTATCCTACATAACTATGTTTATGTCTTTATGGTTATTAAGAGTTGATAAATGGATTATATGAAGCCATGGATTCAACCCTATGAGAAGAGAAATATTCCCACATAATCAAATCACTAGTTTGATTAAATCAACCATGAACATGGTTATATAGGACATTGTGTATGCAAAGGAAATTGAAAACGGTTATTTAGGTTATGTTTTATATTTTATTTTTACATGAAACAACTATGTGTTATTTTTGTGCTTTAAATAGCGTAGATACATTGTTAGGATATGGTGGTTTGAAAATAGTTTTTTAGATGATTATTAACATGACTATGCTTAGTTTATTTCATTTATAAACTAGAACAACTATGTATTATCTTATAGCTAAATGGCCATGTGAGATGACTAAAATTGGATAACCTTTATTACTAGTGTAATATGAAAGTAAATTGGGGGTTTTTTAGCGTTATTCAGTTATATAAATGATTGTGTGAAAAAGACTATTTGATGATTATGTGTTAGCAAGAGAATGGATAAATATATTAATATTTTTAAATGGATAATTAATGTGTCAAAATGAGAATAGATTTTTAAATAACATTTACATAATTATGTTTTTATTTTTTTTGATTAAGGAAAAGGTTGTGTATAAAATTAATGTGATAGAAAAAAATGAAAATTTTGAGTAATACATAAGGTTTGTAAAATTTATTCTAAACATAAGTTTTAATAGTATGTTTTACTTGGTTTTGGACTGATGGGTTTTAACTTTTAGATAGATGACTTAGTTAAATTGGTATAAAAACTAAGTTGTCATTTAATGTATTATTAAATGGTTATGGATGTATAAGTGGTTGAGTGTGGTCTATTTTGAAAATAAAGAAATGGCTTAGTCATATAGGTTAATACATAAACATACCTTGATTACGAAATAAATGGGTATGTAAGATAATTTTTGTAAGATATGTGAGGTGTTAACTTGGCAGTGTTATAGGGTATGGGTAATGACTGATCCTAGACATTTATAAAAAATAGATGAAGTTTGAACTATATAGATAATGAAAATATTAAATAAAGGGGGATGCGATAAAATTTATGTTGAATAGTTGTTAGTAAGTTGTATGCCACATGGTACACAATATAATATTTCACATTTATAATTGGGTGTTTTATAGAATTTAATTAGAATAATAGGTGTTGTGTGGTTTTAATGCAAGTAATATTTTGTTTTAAAATTTGAGTTAATGTTTCTTAAGTTGGGAGCTTAGGATGAAAGAATAAGCTTACAATAATGTAGATATAACTATGGATTATACATAAAGACAATATATTAACCTTTATGAATATTTATATGTATGTATGTATATGAATTTGAGGATAATTTGATGATACATATATGTTTATAGTTATTGAATAAATATGTTAGCATGAAAAATTTGATATATTTATTAATTTAAATTTGTTGAATTACCTATCAATTGAATGGATGATAATTAGTTGATGGTCAGAAAAAATGAATGTGGTGGTTATTATAATTATTTAATAGCTAAGAAGTTATTTTGAAATTACTGAATTATGTTTGCTTTTATTTTAGTACCTATGAAAGGGGTATTTCATATGGAATTTGGTAAATACTTAAATATTATGAATATTATTATTAACCAATTTAATTGTAATATCACTTTATTAGAGTTAGATAATAGGTTGTATTGGAATTAAGGAAACATGATACATTATTTTCATATAACATGTAATTATTCATGTCATTTATTTATGTTTAAATATTATGGTATTGATAATAAATATATATTAAAATTCCAAAAAAATATTGTATAAACTTATTTATTAAACCTAGTATTAATCACACTAAGAAAATATTATTGTAATAAGGTTCTCACATATTTATTTAGAGTCATTAATACATGGAATAAATGAAATCTTATTGAGTGTGTATGTGTGTGTGTGTGTGAATACGATTGATCTAAGTGATCATTAAACTATTTGAAAACTTTTACCAAAGTAATTTTTATATTTAAACATTACATTTTACCTTTTGATTAATATGCATGTAATCACAAAGTCATGTAAGAATGTAATTTTTTATGATATATTGTATGCAATTAAAATATTAAAATACATGGGTTATAATTGACTTACTAATACTTGCATCACTATCATCTATTCATATTTGAATGAAGGGCCATTCCCTAGTTAGTCTGCAGGGGATTTATGGCCATGATTGGTGTGGAAAATCACTTTGATGATGCTCTCTATCTCTTCCAATAGTCAGCCTAGCTAATTTTACTAATGATTACATTTTGTATACATATGATGATATTATGTATACACCTTAGTTTCATGGAACAATGTTTTTACTTATATTCACTCTGATGTAAAAACATTGTATTATTATACTTTGATAACTAGCATTTAACTACTCGTATTGTATAAACTTTCAACAGTTGGCTGAGTTATTATTCAATGGATATATATATATATATATATATATATATATATGGATTTAATATTTAATTCTATTGAATGTGTTAATTTGATCATTATCTAGATGAAACACAATAAATTATTAATATAAGATGCATTTAGGTAAATATCAACTAACTTATCTTCTTTAAGAATAATTTGGTTTGGATTATTTAAGTAAATTAAAAAATTACCATTTTCAAGTTAAAACCAGTGGGATTCTAACACTTTATTTATTTGTAAAAGGTTTTCTCCACTTTTATAACCATAAATTAAGATTAACAAGAGTGTTAGAGAATTAATCTTATTTGGGTTCTTTCCTAAGTCCTTAGGAGTGTGTTAAAATAACCTTTAGTTTGGATAATGTTTTATCTTAATTTTTATTCATGTGTGGAGAATTGGTATTATGTGAATTATTATTTCACATAAATTTAAAATATATGAGGTATCGCTCACTTATTTCTTCTCATTAGTATTTTAGGAGTTACTTCCATGTAACTCCTCTCCTCCCACATATCACACAAATCTTATCCATTTTTAATAGGATTAGGGATACTTGGAAGATATGTTTAAGCTTGCACATGTAACTCCTTATTCTTTCTATCTCTATTTATTGATATATTATCCTCCTCTCTTATTACCTTTTATAAGTTATATAATCTTGATCTTGATCTTGAATCCTTGTGATGTTATTTTGTCTTAGGCCATTAATTCTCTCTCTCTCTCTCTCTCTCTCTCTCTCTCTCTCTCTCTCTCTCTCTCTCTCTCTCTCTCTCTCTCTCTCTCTCTCTCTCTCTCTCTCTCTCTCTCTCTCTCTCTCTCTCTCTCTCTCTCTCTCTCTACATGTTATATATTTAGAGATTCATTATTATAAGGCTTCTAACAAATTGTTGGGTTTTTATTCATTTAACGATTTCCCCAATTATCAAATCTCATCTCAGTCTTATGGATTGTTTTTTTCTTGAGCTAATATTATTCCATTAGTTTTAATTTATTCACTTTCAAAATTATTTAATGTCTATCTTCGGATAAATCTTAATAGTTACAATTCAGTAATAGTAAAACTAAAACTAATTCAATGGCATATGAAAATAGTTAAATTTTTGTAAAGTTTTTCTTTTGATATCAATCATAATAGTGAATAATATAACATAGTTATAGATGAATTAAGTATGATAACTTTTATCATGCAACAGTTCCATATGAATATCATGGCTTTTATTGCATTAAAAGGATTATAAATAAAAGATATTGGTTTTAAGGAGTCATGTGAATCATGTGATAATCCAATAAATAGATATAGGAGTCCATGGATGGAATATATGTTATATTTAGGACTTTTATTCAATGGTAGTTAGTTATGCATACCAAAAGTATCAATGAGAGAGAATATACTTAAGGAGAAGCATAGTGGTAGCTTGGCTTGATACTTTGGGAGAACAAAGACACTTGTTCAATTTATTATAAATTATTATTATCTAGGAATGTAATTTGATGTGAAGAGGTTTGTATAAAGGTGTATAATATGTCATCACGCTAAAGGTCAATGTCAAAATTCATGTCTATAAAAACAATTGCATATTCCTAAAAGGTCATGGGATTCAATGGACATGAACTTTTTAGGTGGTTTACCATATTCTCAAAAATGTAATGACTCCGTATTTTTAATAGCTGATATATTTTTTTAAATGTCACACATTATTTCTTGTACCAAAACAAGTGATTCAACCAATATTGGTAACATATTATTCAAATAAGTATTGATATTGTATGGGCTTCCTATAAGCATTATGTCTAAAAAGGATATAAAATTTGTTGGCCATATTTGGAGGCCTCTCTAGAAGAATTTGGGGAAAAATTTAATGTTAATATTATATTACCATCCTTTGCCTAAATTTTAAACTAAAGTGGTCAATACGACTCTTGAAAACATACTCAAGAGCTCGATAAGTGATCATCTTAAATAATGAAATAAAGCATTAGCTCAAGAATAGTTTACATATAATGATTCTCCAAATATAATTACAAGCTATATACCATTTAAAATTATGTATGGAATATATAAAAGAGGCATTTAAGATCTGGGTAGCTTTGTCAAGTAGAATAAAATAAGTTCCTAATGTGAAGATTTAACTATAGCTATGTAAGAGCTTAATGAGTAGGTTAAACAATAGCTGTAATTGAATTAAAATAAGTAAATAATCAATGTTGTTATGAGAATTAAATAATTAAATATTTATGTATATGATATAGTACTTTCCAATCTCATAAAATAAGTATTCCTTATGGGGAAATATAACAAATTGGAGATGAATATAATTGGACCCTGTAAGGTCTTAAGAAAATTTTCTTCTAATGCTTATGAATTGGAGCTTCCATTTGACATTAAAATATCACCCTTATTTAATTTATAAATAATTTATGATAGCTTAGATAAATTACCTAAATAAAAATATAATTAGACCATTAATTATGAAGAATATCTAAAAGGGACACAACTAGATTAGAGTAAAGATATTTTAGACAAGAAGTTGGTGAAGAAGACTAGAGATATAGTAATTTAAGTACTTAGTCAAGTGGAATAACCATACACATTAGGATGAAAATTAGATGACACATTTATAGATAATAAATCATGAAAACAATATTGAATAATGCATGAGAAAGAGTTCATGAATAATTCTTTTGTTCCTTAGTAGTCTGATGTAGGTATGTGCTTGTAAAGAATCAAAATGTGTTTATTTTTGGTATTATGAGGTGTAAGGGATTTTTTTTATGTAAATAACGAGAATTATATATAATTTGATGTTTATTTTTATGTATTTTATAACTTTTTTATTTTTTCCACCAAAAATAAGTAATTTTTAAAAATTGAATTTGTTTACAAGGTTTTTGATGAGTTTGTCATATTTTGGCTTGTGGAAAGGACTAGATCCTTGTGTAATAGGTATTAAAGGTATAAAAATGTGTCATAATTTTATTTTAGTCCATTAATTATTCTAAATATATCCTAAAACTCCAAAAAGAGTATGTGTAATGTAGGAGGTTTGCTAAATCAAGTATGTTCTAATATAAGTCATAGATAGTTGAGAGAATATTGTGAATGTAACTAAATAGGGAAAGTTTATACATTATTTAAGAATAAATATACCTAAAACAAATATAAAATTATACAATAAAAACATGAAAACAATATAATTTCAGATTGAAGTTTGGTGGATGTATGTTGGTGTAATCTAAGAGGATTGCCTAGAAGTCTGAGTATCTCTTCAAGAGAATTATGAATAGAGTAAACTTTTGTTATTATTCCTATTGAATATAAATATTTTTAAGGTTTAATTTAATTATTTTTTTAATATTTAGGACTTTTTTCTACATTTATGTTCTTTCTCAAGTGTCAGAGGTCTCAAAATAAAGTTTTTTATGCTATAGTATAAGAAAGAAAGAGATTTTTGTATCTTTTCATGATGGTTCAAGTCTAAAATTTCACATGTTAGAGTTTATAATAAATGTAAAATATATAATAAATTTTATAGGATTTTTTTACCATTCATAAATATATATATTTAATTAAATTTAAATTATTAGGTGCCACACAGTTAGAAACCCTAGCTTAGGTTTTAAGTCCACTAAAAGTTGTATAACTATCAAAAGAACTGTTAAAACCTTATGAAATTTTATACATAGGTGATATAGGGTGTTTTTAAAAGTATTAATGTTATTTTAATAATTTTTTATTTATAAAATAAGAGTTATTATTGAATATGTTTCACAGACTTTAAATAGACATAAAAATTGCTAAAACTTGTAGTTTTCAATTTTCTTTGAAAATTCAAGCTTAAAAAGGGTGTAGAACCTATGTATTAGAAGGTGTAACATTTTAATGAATGTTTTAAGTATATGTAATTATATATAAATTTATTTTTATGATTATTAGTATTAAAATTAGAATAATCAAGCCTAGAGATAAAGTTGTAAACTTGTATTTACAATCATCTTATTGGAAGATAAAGATATTTAGGATCACCTTACACTACTTCAATCCATTTATATATTAGATAAGTTACCTTTGATGATACTTGGTTGATGACTTAGTCTTATTGCTTAAAAAAAATCCTATAAAATCTTTGTACTCACAATGTTTCCATTGAACATGATGCTTAGAGAGAAGGTAGTTAAAATTTACTTGTACTTATTGCTTAGATTCCTTACTAAGTCTCCTACACCAAACTAGGTTTCAAGATAGCCTGATTCACCCATTTAGATAATTTACACATTTATAATGAATGGAAATTACCATGAGGAGGTTGAATTTATTTAGGATCATGTTTATATCCACTTTACATGTTTTATTCACCTTTTCATACAACTTAAGCCATCCATTAGTTCGAATAAATATTATGTCAATCCTTGGAAATGCATTTAGTCTATTTCATACACTCTAGATTCTTTATGAGGATAAAAAAACTTGCATTGATTTGTTTGAGCTCTCAAATGCTTAAATTTTGATACTTTTAGGGTGTTTTCAACATTTATATTGATCAAGAGTGGGTTAAAAATATGTTTTATATGAGTAAAAAATTCAATACCCCGCATTATAAACTAATCCCCAAAATTATATATACATATATATATATATATATATATATATATATATATAGACACACACACACACACACATCTATATATATTATCATCTCAAACAAGTACTATAAATATGGTTTTATTCATTGTTAATCAATAGATTCAACATTTTGTCTCTTATTTTATATGGAAGCTTGAGAAACGTGATTAAATATCTAGAATTATGTTTAGCCATTTCATCAATTCAAGTCCATACTTATAATTGCTATGACATTTTCATAGGTATGTCCTAAGAATTATATAAAATTACCCTATTATCTAGGTCTGTATGAGCTCTAAAACTGATTTGGGCAACATTCCAGGTGACAATTCGGGTGATGGTTCTACCCCAATTGGTGGCAGGACTTCTGGGAGTGATAAGTTTTGCACCATAGCTCTGTTTGACTCCCCGTTTGAATTTTTGGAAAGATAAGAATGAGGATAACATGATGAGATGGAATATAGGTATTATTAGTTGATTTTGACCCCCTAAAACACAATGTAAGTGCCACAAATTTCAATTTTAGTAGTGAATTCTAAAAATAGTAATTCCTCAAATTTTGTATTATTGTAAATCATTGAAGTCAAAAAAATTAATCTCCATTGATATTGGTGACCTTCCACATCCTCCTTATATCTTAAAAATGTGTATAAATGAAGATGTAACCCAAAATGGAAATCAAATATCTCTTCTCAGAGATAGGCATATGTTTGGGTCTACAAATTTGTTGAATAAAACATGTCTTCTCAGAGATAGCATTATTGTTATTATGTTGTTATTATTTATTGAATTATCTTTCAACTAAAGATTTTGAGTTTTGGATCAGTAGTCAAATGGAGCTATGGTGCAAAATTTATGGCTTGCAGATGTTCTACTACCAATTCGGGTAGAGCCATCACCCAAATTACCTCCTGGAATGTTGCCCAGATCAAAAACCCTAGTTTGACCTTATAAGATCATGGAAACCTTGTATATTATATTAAAAACGTGATTATTTTCTTAATGATGCTTGATACCTATTTTTTCACCTTATATACCCACAAACTTCATTTTTATGATTAAAATTTTTATCACATACATTAAAGACCCTATGGAACCTTGGAAACATGATTACAGACATGAAAATGAGTTTTTATCTTTTGAAAACATTTTTGACATCATAGATTATAGGGACCTTGAAAACATGATTACACACCTACAAAGTTTATATTACATTTGTGAATTATTTTATTAGGTCTATAACCCTATTTTATTCAAGCCTTCAAACTATCAAAATGTATTATCATAGGTTTTTAGTTTTATTAGTCTTTCTACCTGCAATGTTTTCAAGGTTTCTTAGGAGATCTAAATATTTTCTTCATTATCATCAAGTATATATAGCATCAAAGGATGCATCAAGGATTACCAATACCATTCTTAAACTTTTCATGCACCATGGATGAATATAATTATTATAGAACATTTATTGGTTCTAGTTGTAAACCCTTGTAACATAGTTTTTATTATTGTAGACCTAATATTTATTTAATAAATATATGAAACCAATCATTAATAGTTTTTAGGATAATTTTGATCTTATCGACATATTTTTAATTTTATAAATCAATGAATTTTATATATAATATATACAACTTTTTATTTGCTTGAAGTCCTTCAACCTTATTGATTGTCTTTAGTACCTACTTGACTTTTCTTAAACTTTATTTCTTTGTCAATATATTTATAATGATACCATAGACCTAAAAATATAGTTGTTTATATCACTAACTTTATATTAACATAAAATACCATGATAAATTTTGGAAATGTGTTTACAGACCTTTGTGATCTCACAAAATCCTTGAAACTTCTCATATATTCTAGTGCTAATCCTCATGATGCATGGGTTGGAAAATGAATTGAAACTTTTTCATATAATTTTGACTAGTAAAAAATTATTAGTGTGGCTTATTTTATAGATTAATTGACTCATATCCATCCTTGCATACCTATATGCATCATAATATGGAACTTCTAGAAGTAATAGGAGGTAAACAATTGAAAAACCTTCCAAAAACATACACTAAAACACTTTAGAAATATTAAATATTTTTTATATATCCTTGCATGAGAGTTTATAAAGGTTAAATAGGCTTGAACATGGTCTTTAATATGTTTTTCATGTTGGATACTTGAATGAATCCACAAGAAGGAAAGATATGAGGGAAAATAAGGTCAGGGATGTTCTTTGAGATAGATGTCTGGACTTAGTGGATTTTTGAAAGAGTTTCAAAACTATTAGATAACCTTCATGGTATTTAGGACCCACCTAACCTTTCTCAAACTCTATTTATTTCTTAGAATCTTTGTGATGACCTTGCATACCTTATACATACCTATAAAAATGGTTTTTTATTTCATGAGACTTTATTTTGACACCACAAACCATGAGAACTTTTGGAAACATTCTTATAGACCTGTGTAATCTCATTAAAACCTTGAAATTTATTAGCTATTCTTCCATTGTTTGTCCTCATTATGCATGGGTTGGAAACTCATTTAAAACTTTTGTATATAAACTTCACCAGTCAAGAATAATTATTGTGCCTTTTTTTACAAACTAATAGACTCATATCTATGCTTGGAGATCTATATGAAGCCTAATATGAACCTTTTAAATGAAATAAAAGGTAAAATATTGAAAAACCTTCTCGAAACCTAAACTAAAACATGTTAGAAACAATAAAAAATGCTTATATTTTCTTGAATGATAGCTTGGAAAGGTGTAAAAGGTTGATCATGGTATTTACTAATTTTTTGGTGTTCTATGTTTGAAAGAATCCACAAGGAGGAAAGATAAGAGGGAAAATAAGGTCAAGGATTTTCTTTGAGAAATATTTACAAACTTAAAAGGTTTTATGCAGAAGTTTCAAAACTTTTAGAAGTCCTTTATTCCCCTTTTAGAATGTTTTAATCTTTTTCATGACCTAATAAAACTATCTTTGACATTTTTACATTGAAAATAACCTTTTAATACCTTTAGTCATCAAATAAGCCTTGATAAGGGCTAATATGACCTCGTGAGTTCAAATATGTTTATTAGGCCATAATTTAACATGAAAATGGATGGGAAACCATGACTAATTCATGAAATACATGATTTTTGTCTAAAGTGATATAATGAATTTATTAATAACTCTTTCTTAGGTGGTTTTAGCCTTAAAAATATGTTTATAACATGTGAAGTGATGTAGAGATAAGGAGACTTGAAAAGTCAACATTTGGCAACCTTCATGGGTTACTTGTCTATTAATAAAAGATATGTGAGGCTTATCCAGGTCTATTGGGCATAGGAATCACTAAAATAATTGAAAAAAAATTCAATCTAAAAGTAATACCATTACTGAAACATGATTGACCAACCTCTATACAAACTAAATAGCCTAAAAACACACAATAAGAAAGAAAAAATAGAAAACAATGTGAAAATGGAACTTTGAGAATGAAAAACAACTACACTACTATATATAAGGTTTTAAAATGATCTCAAAGGTAGGGTTCAAATTTTATTCCATTGACCAAGATACATAGTATTTTTCTATTCTAAATTCAAAGTTGGAAGGAATTTGCTTGCTTGTTTCTAGTGACAAAGTATGGGCCACTCCAAATGGCATCAAACTTTATATTTTTTCCAAATTTATCTCTATATTCATCCCATTTAGAAACTAAATATCCTTACTTAAATGTTATATAAGTATATTTATTTCCAAAATTTCCTTCGCTTGGGATTGATGAACGTTGAGAGTATACATTTCTTGGTTTCTTACCTATTTCAAATCCATTAACTCAACCAATATTGTTATCATTTCACCGTTATCCAACATTTACACCTACTTTTTAGGATTAAGAGAAGGTAACTGCAATGACAAGGGAAATTTATCCTCTCTCCCATACACTAACATGAAGGGATAGTTATCAATGGATCTCTTATGTGTAATTTTATTAGCCTAAAGTGTTATTTAAAGATTTGTCTACTATGTTTTGTGATTTTTCATCATTTTCATCTTGATAATCCTTGTTAAGTTCTTATATGTAGAATCAACTAAACCATTGCCTTGAGGGTAATTTTTAAAATAATTTTGAAGATATATCCCATGCGTAACTTCCCATTCACTAATTTGAGTGCCTACAAAGGCTATATCATTATAAAAAAAAATAGTAAATGTGACACCAAAACTTGTAACTCTCTCTTCAATGGAATATAAAATTGAAGTCTCATTATTATCTTTTAATGAAATTGATTTAACCCATCTAATGATTTAATACATGACTATCAAAACCCATTTATGTCCAATATAAGATAATGGATTTATCTTACCAATGAAGTTTAAACCCCACTAAACAAAGGGTTGATATGTTTGAATAGGGTGAAGAGGAAGGGAAATTAACATTTTATTTCTTGTAAATTACACACACTTCTTTAAATTTATCACCCATTTATGATAATATTTAAAGAAAAATCAAGGTAATAACAATTAACTCTCATGATTTTAGTAGCAGTAGTCCTAGGTGATAAATAACCTCCTGATAGGCCATCATAGAACTCTTAAAGCACACTAAAGACCTGTTTATATTCAATAAACATTAATAAAACTCCATTCATGTATTTTGTAAATAAAAATCCATCAACAAGGACAAATCGAATGGATTGCAATATGAAATACCTCTTATTTTCCTTTTCAAGGTATTATGTATACTCACCTATTTGTTAGAAAACAACCATATCTTGGGTCCAAATAATTTTAAGGTTGAAGATGAGTTGATTGGTATTCTTATAAAATATATATGGCCTTTTATCCACTTTAATTTATATTGAAATTTTTTCACACAAACATTTACCCATGACAAGATTATTGATCTTGGTATGAACATCATACTCCATAACCATGGTAATCCATCCATATTTCTTCTCATTCACATCCTTGTTTGAAAGGAATTATTTCACACTTGAATGAGAAACTATTAGTTGTATTATATTTTTATAAATAATATGTTTAATTTTTTTTAGAGATATTACAAAATCTAAGACTTTGTTTCTCAACAAAATGACACCTTAACTCATAGTCCCTGAGTTCTTGACTGAAAAATCTATAGGTTCCTCAATTTGATAATTATTTTGTTGAGTTAGGATAACTAAAATTCTTTCACTTCCTCTAAAGGCATAAAGAATGAAGTATTTTTTATAGATAGGATTCAAAAGAGTATGATCTTGAAAAATGGATTTTTTGATACTTTTAAATTTGTCCTTACATTCCTTTGACCAACTCAAAACAATATTATTTTTTGTCATGGAGGTAAGAGGCTTGACAAAGATGGTAATGTTTAATATTAATATCATCATAAAGTTGATTATTCCTAGTAATATTTGAAGTACCTTACTATGTCTTGGGAGAGAAAGAGCCAAAATGGAATTAACTCTCTCTAAATCAACAGTAAGAGTATTCTTTTAGATTGTGTCCCAATAGTTTTCATTGATGAAAAAAAAAACATTTATTTAAATTTAAATATGCACCAAAATACCTACATCTGCTAAAGAATTTGATTAGATGATTCAAATGGTCACTTACATGGTTTAAATAAATAGTTGTGTCATCTAAATAAACCAAAACCATGTCATTAATGAGAACCTTTATGTCCACATTCATTTCCATTTGGATATTTGGAAAAACATTGGCTAATTTAAAGGGAATATTTATATAAGCATAGGTCACATATTTGGTAGTAAAGTTTATTTTAAATTTGAATGGTTCTTGAACAAGGATTCAATTGTACCCTGATTATCTATATAAGAGAGAAAAACTTTCAAATCCAACCACCATTTGAAGTATTTGTCCATGGAGGGGAGAGGATAATTTTATTCAAAGGATACTCTATTCAAGTCTCTCAAGTTTACACATAATATGATTTATACATTCTTATACATAAATGGAACTAGTTTATTCACCCAAGAGAGTTATTATATTGGGAAAATAATATTTGATTCAAAGATTTTATCTAGTTAATTTTTAATCAAGTGTTCAATCTTAGAATTCATTGGCCTTTGATTTTGTCTAATGGGACTTGCATCAGGCTCTAAATAATTGGTATGTTGGGTTAAACTTGTGCCCAAGCCTTTAAATATTCATAGCTCTATATAAATACATCATCATACTCCCTAAAAAGTTAATAAAATCTTGTCTTTCATAATTGATAAATATATTTCTATATTTCAATAAATTATCATTTGAGATAGCTACTTGTTTAAAAAAATTATTTGATATTCATATTCATATTTTCACTTTTGGGCTGATCATTAGTACTAAATAAGATATCTAAGGTTACCAAACCATTTTGAAATTTATTTATCTTTATATTAATGATTTGGTATCCATAATTTTATTTCAACATAGAATATTTTTTATCTAAAAATTCTACATCTTCTTCAAGAATACTGATAATTTAATTTTTGATATAAAACTCTTTCCAACTTGTTTCATTTCCTAGAATTGTTATCTTTACCATAATCTTGGCATGTTATCCCTCATATTTCATGATGTCATTTTTAACCAAGTGTTTTAAGTCTATCATCATATTTATTTTTATTCATTGGGACTACATGGATGTTGAAAGCATCAAAATATTCAACTAGGTCTCATACTCAATTTTTTAATGGTTTCAACAATTTATTCTTATATAAACTTTAAGATATAACTCGATGTATTCTGATTTAAATATATCCAAACACCTCCAGTTATTTGATTATTTTATTATGTGCTAGTTGGATACACTGAATTAATGCTTCATATTCAACTACATTATTTGTATAACTAAATTGAAGCCTATGAGAAAAATAATATCTTTCTTTTAGGAGATATCATCATTACACCAGAACCTACATCATTTTTTCTTATTTATCCATAAAATTAAATTTACCATACTCCCTCAAGTATATAATATAATAATATTTTTCATTAGGTTGGTTATAGAAGAATATTCTCGATGTAGGTAATAATTACCTGGCCTTGTTTATTTTATATAATCATATAGATCAAAATGATATCACTCATTTCCCCAATCATAAATAAATTTGTTTTAGACCTCCTCCAAGGGCATAGAAGCCTAATTATCATCATTATATTTTTCTTGGTCATGTATGATATAATTCATGTTAATAATACCAAGCATATATAAGTCAATTTGATCTTTGGAGATAGGTTCAACTTTGATGGTTACCCTTGACCCATTTGTACTACTAAGAATCATATGTAACCAATTTGAAAATAAAATCATCACATTTTTCATTAAATTATATATACATACATATGAAAAAGAGATAGGGAGAACAATAGTTGAAATATCTTTTAAGATGGAAAGACTTGGCCATGCATGAAGGGTAAGGTTTAGATTCCTAATTACTCCTACTATATTAACAATAATACCTTCTAATCAGACAACTCCCTTAGTGCCTAGTGTGTACTCTATGCCTAAAAATTTAGTATCATTTTTGGGCATAACAACTACTAACTCTATAATCTACACATAATTATACACACAATTCTTACCATTGATTATGGATATATAAAAATGAGTTGTCTCACTAGTATTTTTTATTTATCCTTACTTTGGATAATATAAGATAATAGGATCAACTAATGTACCCTTTGTTGTCTCAATTTCATGATAAAAATGAATCAAATCCTCTTTCAATAAATCTCTTTGTAATGGAATTTAGAGTGTTTCCCATATATTAACATTTCAATTGGTAATTTTCATTTTATCAATTATAATAAGAGTATGACCAATATTTGACTAAAACTTGGTAGAATAAAAATAATATATTGATTTTTGACTAATTAAAGGCTTATTTTTAATTTATCTCTCTTATAAGCTTCCTTTATTTTCCTATTAGAAGATTTAGTAGTGGAACCTTATTTTTCAACATCTTTTGATGTTTGAGATGTGGATGCTTGACCAACCATGAAATATGGTTCTCCTTTGATTGGTATCTTTTTGGAAATTTTATTCTATGCAATTAGATTTCTCTTGTTGTTTTCTACTCCAGTCTAATTTACACCAAAAAATCACTTTCTTTCCAATTCAATAGAATAGATTCATTTGTCATCTGTGTTGGGACTTCTTCCCCTTTGGGAATTGATTCCACTTGTTATTTATGAAGTAATAAATCACTTTTAACCATTAGATATTGATTAAAAGTCCTATTTAAATAATAATTTTGATTATGGGGATGGTTACTTGGGTAACATTATTCATAATATTGGACTAAGTTATTTTGAATAGGAAAAATTACCTTAGAATAGATTATAATAGTGGGATCCTACGCATTAAATGGAATAATATAAATTATTTGGCCTTGTATATGGGTATTAAATTGATATGGCTACCTATTATACTAATATTATTTATTAATAGACTTAAAATATCTACTATGATGATCCCGATACCTTTTTAGAGCCACTAAATCATTCCCAAAATTTGGGATCATGGCTTTGACTTCTTAAAATTCATTAGAAGGGGTAATAGGCAAAGTTGGTTAACTAGTTATCTTGGGGAGGGGTGACAAATTCGGATGATTAGGTAGAGTACTAGGAAAAAGAGGAATTTGGAGTCTATTAGTTATTTTTTCAACTTGAATTAGGCAATTTTCATATCTTATAACTACTTCATAAGCATCAGGTAAAATGGATCCCCCATGGATTGAATCATAATACCCACATCACTATTGAAAGATCCCAAATAATACATAAATGTAGTGATTGGATAAGGATTGATTAAATATGGAATCCTATCTTAAATATTATGGAACTTCAAATTTAATTCTATCATGAGTTCATGAGGAGCTCTCTTAATATTGGTAAGTTGCTCCATTGAGGATAAATGATCACTTTTATAATCACATTGTTTATAAATATTTTCTTATAATTAATCCTAGTTATGTATTGAATTATATTTTAACCTAATATACCATTTAATTTATTTACCTATGAAGGATATGGTAAGATTACTAATAAATACATTATCTTCTACAATCTTATGAACAGAGCATATGTTCACAATGTCCTAAATTTTTCCTATGGGGGTAATAGAATTTTCACTAGTGAAATAACTTATGATTTTTAGGGATGATATTAGGATTTCATAATGTTCATGGGTTTTAAGAGGAATACCACCATTTAAGGTGATTTTTTTTTAAATTTCTTTGAGCCACGTAAGGAATATGAACTAGCCTTTCTCTTGGTTGAGGATACTTACAAAAGAGAGGTGTGGATTGGGATCTTGAAGAAGGAAAAAAATATATTCTATGATTTATTAATATATGAAAAAAATTAAATTTATAAAAATGATAACACTTACCTCTAGAATAAACTCTTTTATCCCCTCTTGACATAAAAATATAGGACTAATTTTAAACTGGGAACTTATGGAGTCACTAGATTTTTGTATAATTTATTCAAGACTATAAATTTATAAAAAAACACACCATATTTATTAGGTTAAACTATTGACTCAATGGAATTTCTTTTCCCACCAAATATTCAAAACAAATTATCATATGAATCTTGCACCTATTTGATCAGTAATTTGATTCAATGCAATAATGGGAATATCTATAAAGTATGGGACCCTGGATCCTTGAGTTGAACATATGGACAATGAAAATTATTATTTAAACCAAGTGCACATAATTTATAATTATTTTTTAAGAATAAAAAATTAATAAGGACTATTTACATCCTAAATTGTGTATTTCATCATGAAAAGGGATAGTAATAAAAAAAATACAAACTAGTGATGTACCAATATTTATATAACTCCTCAACTTGTTAAATAACATAAGAAACCCTTAGAAAATGTATAAACTCACATAAATTCCACATTAATACTACATAAAGGTAAAATTAAATTTATTAAAACTATAAAAGGGATGAAATGTCTACAATCCACATTGAAATATAATAAAAGGGACTGGTGATCCACAAGACATAGCTATAACCTAAATATATACACAATATAATAGTAAATGAAGGTGGAAATATTAGTTATTTATTGATTTCAAGAGAAAAATCATGTGTATAATCTTCATGAAAGTAAAATTTTGATATAACTAAGTAGAGTGTCTAATTTCAGCTCATTTTATATTCTTATATCAAGACTACAAGTGAGTGAAAAAATAAAATATAATAACTTTTTTAACCACCTCCATCAGTACAAGAATGTGTAAGGAAAAGATACCAAGATGTTGACTACATTAATCTCCTTTAATCCCTTGTACATGTTCCATGTAGACTAGGTTAGTTTCTTGGGTGTAGTGGAGGATTATCTTGGATCGGTTAGCTTTTATCCTACTTGGTTGATGACTTAATCTTATTTCTTGAGAAACTCCTATAAAACGTTTCAACTTGCTAATTTTACCTTGAACATGTGAAGGTTGGAGATAATGTAGTTAATAATGAATTATTCTTATTTATTAGATTGTGTACTAAGTATCTTACACCAAAATAGGTCTCAAGATGGCATAACTCACCCATTTAGATATTTTACACATATTTCTCATGAATTCCAATTACCTTTAGGAGGTTGTATTTGTTTAAGAGCATGTTTCTAATCATTTTCCACATTTTATTAATATTTTAAAGTAACTTTAACCATCCATTAGTCTTAATAAATCATGTTTCAGTCCTTAGAAACATGATTAGATTCTTTCATGCATTTTATATGCTTGGGGAGGATAAATAAACTTGTCTTGCCTTGTTTGAGCTCTCTAATGATTAACTTATGGTACCAAGAGGGTGTTTTCAACCTTTTTATTGGTTAAGAGTGGGTTGAGAACATGATTCAGATGAGTAATAAATTCAATACCCTATATTCCAACCTAATCCACTTATTTATACCATATAAATTTAAATTTTACCATCTCAAGCAAGGATTGTAGAGATGGTTTTCCTCACTATTACTTAATAGATTCAATTGTATGTCACTTATTCTATATGAAAGCTTGAGAAACATGCTTGAATACCTTGCACTATTGTTAACCATTTGATTGCATCAATTCCATCCTTAGAAGGCCGATGAGGTTTTTATGGGCATGTCTTAAGATGGAAATAAATTTCATCTTTTGCCTAGGTCTATATGAGCTCTAAAACCCTATTTTGACTTTATAATATCAGTTAAACCTTTTATTTTCTATTCAAAACCTATTGATGTTCCTAAATGATTATTTATACCTCTAATATTCACCTTATAGACTTAAAAAAAGTCATGTTTCTTGATTACTATTTTGTTCATAGAATTTATAAACCTATTTCTATTGCTAATTCGCTTTCTACATTCAAAAGATGAATAAAGAAACTAAGGAAATGGACAAGGCAAGAAGTACATGGATAAAGATTGTGCACCGTAATCTAGACGCTTGTGAGCACCCCTCTTTGGCTGTGGAGGAATGACACCTGCAAAGAAAAGGAACTTGGACAAGAAAATGTTAGATGGATAGGTGGTGGGTTGCCAAGCGAAAGCTTGTTCCCAGAAGTGTGAAAACTTCCTCAAGGGAGGTCAACCCACTGATAACAGACAGATAAAAGACCAAGGAAATATAGAATGCTCGAATACAGAAGTGATAAACAAATTAGAAAGGAAAGAAAAGACAAAATGATTACCTGAAGGAGATGTCAGGCTGACGACAGTCACCGAGGTCGGAAATGTCACCAGCGTCAGTTATCTGACCTGCCGACGTCAGTTATACTGCCGACGTCGGTTTGGGAAGTGACCGGCGTCGGTCGGGGTTGTGGCCTGTAGTCGGGTCTGGGTTGGTTTCTGGACTGTGGACGGGTCTGGTTTGGTTTCTGGACTGTGGACAGGTCTGGTTTGGTTTTGGTCCGTGGACGGGTCTGAGACAGAGTTTTATGGACGTGCTTGAATGGTTTAGAGAATGGTCTAGGTCTGGTTTGGTGCCCTGTGCGGGGTCTTTTGTTGGCAGGAGGGACGAGGAAGTTGTCTGGGACTAGATTAAAAGGGGGATAGGAAAGGAGGAAGATGGACTGGGGACAGGGGCTGAGAAGGCTTTTCAACCTCTCAGGGGAAGGACACAGTAGGTAGAAGACAGTAGATAGGATAGATAACTGAGACTAGATGAAAGAATGAAATAAAACAATGAAATTGCTTACCTTTTGGCTTGCTGACTGAAGAATGGAGGAGCTGTTGTTAGAGCCACGGAAGACTTGTTGCAAGAAGAAATCTCTGATCAAGAGTCTTTGCACCTATTGCTGCTATTGCACGAGGTCCAGATGGAGAAGAGACGAGTGCCAAAATGCCAAGAGAATTTAGTTTGTGAGCTCAAGGGTCCAGGGGCTGCAACGGATGCAGAAAGGGGTATTGAAGGCTGCCGATGTCGACAGTTTCACCGATGTCGACCGAAGGGTTGCTGACGTCGGCAGTGGCAGAATGGGGACAGAGACTAAAAATAGCCTCTGCCCATTCTTGCATGCCGCCGGATGAGGGGTTGTGGGAAGAACGGTCACGAGGATGCTTAAATGGGCATGGGGGGAAGATAATGAGGAGATTTGGCATAATAAATGCTAAGGGGAAGGTGGAGGGATTCAAGGGAGGATCCAAGGTGGCAAGGGTGGGGTGGAAAGGGGGCCACTTAATTAAAATATTTAAGTTATTTTAATCAAATGGATGGAGAGGACTAAGGCCAAGGGTTAGGATAGGGGTTTGAGGTGAACAAGGGGGAGAACCAAGGTGCAGACAGGTTTGCGGTGTCTACATTTGCCCCTCTTTGTCTTGTTGGTTGTTCTTGACGAACTGCAAGACAAAAATAGGAGTTGGTTGCCCTAGGAAAAGGATGAGGTGTTCCCCCCTCAAAGTGATAGTCGAGAGAAGGGAACCGAAGATCGAGTGTCAATTTGACAGAGAAATGGATAGAAGAGAGTGAGTGAAAATGCTGCAATAGTCGTGATTTCATGTAGACCACTTCACGGGAGGGTCGAGTCAAATTGTCGCATGTCGAGGGTCAAGGAGTGCCAAAATTGAAGTAACCAGGCCCCAGCATTTAGTCGTCTGCTGATCGGGTCACTCAATCTAAGCTAAAGCTCCAAATGGTCATCGTGTTCCAGGTATCCCAAGCTCAAGAAGTGCTCCCAGAGACACGAAAAAGCCACAAGTAGTAGGGATCAACTGGCTCACGATCCTATACTTGCGAAGGGTCAAAAATAGTCTGCAGATAATTCTGCTAACCAGCCGTGAGGTAGCATAAAGGCAAAGAACAACCAAGGCAAACGTTGGCTTGGAAGTAGTTGAAGGTCGAAGGAGATACGCATGATCTCCAATGGTCATTGGTCAAGGGGATGGATGGACGAAAGGATGCGGCCGAGCTAACCTCAGAAAACGTCATGTGATCTGAGTGCTGCCTACATAGCCCTTGTGTGAAGGGCCTCAGGCCAATGTAGTTCTCCCTAAAAGGGAGGAAAGGTCAAAGAGACTGATTGGTCTTGGTCAAAGTTGCAGAAGAGAAGGCTTGTCCATCAAAGAGATGAATAAATGGGGGTGGTCGAGCTAACCTCAGAAGATGTGGTATCTGAGTGCTGCCTACATAGCCCTGGTCATAGGGCCTCAGACCAATGTAGTTCGGGCAAAAGGTCTGATTGATCAATGATTGGATGTGGTCAAGTGTCAAAACGATGAGGGTAAGATGATGCTACAGACGTCATAGTGGTCAAGAGGCTTTCATCCCTAGCAAGTTTCCATAGTCGTGATGGATGCATGCTAAAAATGAATGGAAGTCGATTTATGCTTCAGCAAGTATTGGTTTATGCTTAACATAAATTGGGTCTGGTCGGTAGTTTCCATGTGTATTGGTGTCCATAGAAACTATGTGAAATGGACTAGGATGGTGTCAGTTAAAAATGATGAAGATGAGCCGACAATTGATGTGGTTAAATGTGACCAAAGTGTAGAGAAAAGGTGAAAGGCAAATTGCTCTTTCATTGACAAGGACCAGAAAGGAAGCATAGATAGGGGTTATTAGAACCAAAGCCCCGTTCATGCATTACGTCATTGACCAGGGTGGTGGTAGAATGGTAATCGAATCACTTTGACATTAAAGTGATCTCGAAGTCCCCTGAGCAGGTGATAGGAGGTGGATAGGGTAACCCAGTTTAAGAGCAGGAATAACCTTGCCCCTTTTTATAGGAGACCCTGAGACAACTACAAGCCAAATCCATGACCCATTTTTTTTTTTTTTTTTTTGGGTGCAGGCTGATCGATGTGGGAAGCCTACATAGAGATGTCTTTTAATGTATGGTCATGTTGCGAAGCTGATCAATGCAGGAAGCTTCTAAGAAAGGTTGTTTGATAGCCATCCTTTGAGGGAGTGGTCTATATGTTTGCTTTATAATGTTTGAATAGCTGTCCTTCAAGGGATCAGTCTATTAGCTATAGCAATGATAGTACAGCTGTCCTTCAAGGGAGCAGTCTATCTTTTTGAATTGATTTTGTGACCTTGGATTATGTTTTGACATCTTGATATATTTTGATTTTTTGATTTTTTTTTTTTTTTGAGTCATGGACAAGGACTGTAGAAGTTCAAGGACTCCCCTTTTATTAGGACAAAGCATCCATGCATCATAAAAGGGTTGTAGAGGACTTTTTAAAGGGGAATAGGGTTGAAAGGGATGAGGATTAAGAGGACAAGGATTGCTCAGGGGACGAGCTCAAGTTACGTGTCAAGTAGACAAGTACTCGACTAACAGAAGAATGGTCGAAGACACAAGACACAAAAAGGGGTTCAAGGTCTAATAAGTCCCTGGGCCATGCTTGTATGTTATGATAAGGTCCAAGTCAATTAGGAGCAAACTTGCCCCAATTTTCTTCTTCCGAGATTGGTCAGGTGTTGATTGGTTGACATTGTCGTTGGTTGGTTGAAAAAGGTTGAATGTTTGGTCGAGAGGTCTGGTTGATTGATATTTGGTTGAAGTTTGGTTGAGAATAGTCGAATAATTGGTCAGGGGTTGGGTCGATGGATACTTGGTCGAGATTTAAGATTAAATGATTGATTGATATGTGGTAGAGACTGGGTTGAAAAGTTGGTCAAGGTTCAGATGAAGGATGAATTCCCCCAGTGGGTAGGGAGAATGTTTGAAAGATTGGTTAAGGTCGGTTGAGGTTTAGTGGTCAGATGGATGGTATTAATGTCGAATAAGGGGGTCAAAGGTGGCAAAGGGACCACAGTCTGGCGTGGAGATCCTGATTTAGGCGATGAGGTTGGAGAGGCATGAGTCGGGGTTAATGTTTTGTCGAAGAGGTGGTCAAGAGGATCCTTGATGAGAAGGGAATCCTTTTTTCGGTGTTGACGAGTGACAGCTTTGAGAGCACAACAATGCTTAGTGTCATGTCCCGGAGTGTGGTGATAGTGGTAGAATTTAGAGTTGTCGAACCAAGAGGGTTTTGATCCGAAAGGTGATGGGCGAGGTGATGTTGAAGGTTTGTTGATAATGTGGTTGAAAAGAGAGGTGTCATTCCCCAAACATCGGCGAATGGCAACCTTGAGGGCACAACAATGTTCCGTGTCATGTCCAGGCATGCGATGATATGCACAAATGCAAGTGTCATCGAACCATGGTGGTTTTGGTTCGAGAGATTGATATGGTCTAAGAGGCGGGATATAGATACGAGAGGACTGCAACAATTGCCGTAAGAGCAAGGCATATGAACCTGCTAACGGGTCGAGATGTTTTATTATAGTGGGGGTTGATGACTTTAGTTTAGGAGGCTTAAGGGGTGTTTGTCGATGGTTTGAAGTAGATATATGTCTGACAGGATGAGGGAGTAATAGAGGCGACTTGCCTCTGTGAAAGATGGGAGTGGGAAGCACTCCTATTAAAGTGGATGGATGCGGGCCCAAGATAGAGGGCAATGATGAAGGTGGGAGATGAGTCCTCTGATGTGGTCTAGTGGTCTTCGTTGGTTTGGGTCGAGGGCCACCGTTGTGTGAGGCAAGGTTAGATATGGGTTTGGGTTTAGATGTGGATAGAGGTGTGCGAGACATAGCAATCTCAGGCAAAGGGCAGGAGGAAACCAAGACTAGGTCTTCCTCGGTTGAAATGGGTGGAGAGACTGGTTCTTCTCTTGGTGGAGAAGAAATAGGAGAGGGCAGCTCCTCAAGAGGGTAGATGGCAGGGATAATTGTGCCTTCTATGTGTGTTTGAGGAGTAGGCAAGGTAGGGTCTTCGGATGGAGATAGGCTTAATGGCGTTGATGTGGTCAAAGCGTCCTCCAATACAAGAGAGGTAGATGGAGGACTAGTAGGAGAAGAAGGTTCTTCATCCTTTAATGGAAGAGGTTGGTCAAGGATAAGAGGCAAGATAGTGTTAATCATGTGAATGTCATGGTCTTGAGGGTCATTGGTCAAAGTCTCGATGTTGTTTTAAGTAGGTGGATGATTTGGAAAAGGGTGTTTGAAAATGTCGATATGTTGATTAGGAGGGGCGTTCGGGTTATCTAAAATAAGATCCCCCTTGTCGATCATGTTTTGGATGATGTTTTTAAAAGTTTGGCAGTTGTCAATGTCATGGCCTTGGACGCGATGAAAGGGACAGAAGTCGGCCTCCCTATACCATGTAGGGATGGCTTTTGAAGGGTCAAATTGAGGTGGTCAGATTGGAGGGAGATTGAGGACCCCCTGCTTGAGTAGTTTTTCCAAAATGGAAGCGTATGGTTCTCCAAGTGGAGTGTAAGAACGCTGAATGTACCGTTGTTGGAATTGTTTGGTGATGCTTGAAGACGTCGAAGGTTGAGACTGATTAGTTGTTGTCGACGATGGTGATCTAACAACCACAGTATTGGCCACTCCTTTAGATTCAGAATTGGTAGAAGAAGAAGGTCTAGAAGAAGAATGGCCATTAGTTTTAGCATTGGTATGACGCAATTTGACCTTATCTTCTTCAAGGGTGCGGAGTTCAAGCTTTCGAGCCATGATGAAAGCTTCATCAAAAGTGCAGAATGTCTGAATCCACAAGGCAGAAGAGATGTGTCTGGCACATGCTCGAGAAAAGAGCTCAATGAGCTCGGGTTAAGGCAAAGAGAAGGAGAGCTGGTTGAGCAGACCTCTCCAACGAGCGACAAAGTCGACTATTGATTCGTCGTCAAATTGCCTGATGGAGTAAAGGTCTGTGATTGAGACTTGTTTGGTGATCTTGATTGAGAAATGGTCAAGAAATAGTTGGGCGAGTTGAATGAATGAAAAGATAGAGTGTCTGGCAAGAGAGCTATACCAGTCAAGGGCGAAGCCAGAAAGGGACATAGGGAACGTGCGTAAAAGCAATGCATCATCATGGGCAATAAGATAACAGGCATGTCTAAATGCTCGTAGATGTTGTTGTGGGTCTTCCTTACTCTGAAAGTGAGTGAATTTAGGAAGCTCCCAATGGTTAGGGTATGGTTGAATAGGGACGAAAGGATGGATGGGCTCATTGCAAATTTTCTCATATGACAAAGTATTGCTTGAACCGAAAATGGAGGCTTCGAGACTAGACATTTTATCCATCAGCGTCTTAATGATGTCTACTGACGGATTGGTGGATGAAGCACCCCCTAGGTTGTAAGGTGCTTGAAAGAGGCTAGAAGAGATATGCGATGTAGTTGGTTGCGCTTGTGAGGGCGCAACGTACGGATGACTAGTCGCAGAGATAGAAGTGGAGACCAAAGGTGGTTGAGTTATGAAGGTCAAAGGTATAAGTTGACTGGGCACTGCCAAAGGTGGTTGAATGGCGACACTGGTAGAAAGATAGGTTGGCACTCCTACATTTGTGGGCGCAAGAGTATGAGGGGTCGAGATAATCAAGTTCTGATATGATGTAGAACTTGGTTGAATTGCAGGTGGTTGAGGGGGTAATGGAACCCCGATGAAGGTCAGTCTAAAAATAGACGGGGAGGCCAAACTTTGCGTATTGGCCATGGTTGGGTTAATAGTTGAGGCGGAAGGCTGAGTCATAAAGGGTTGGGTAGCGAATGGTGTGGATGTCATCGCCACGTCACCCGAAAGGTCTCGCATTGGGTTTCTCGCGAGATGGTTTTGGAGGGCTGTGGTATTGAGGTCCAAGAATCTCTCAAAATCTTGGTCCCCTTCAGGGATGATGGGAATTTGAGTCGGGGTCGGGGTCGGGGTCGGTCCTGTAGGAGTTTTTTCAGTCTCTGAGTGGAACTCCATGATAGGACTGGTTAGGGACAGGATAGACGGAAGCGGTTGTTGGCTAAAGTGGTTAAGAAGAGAGTCCTGGTTCCAAAAACTGTGTTCTTGCAGTCTCAGAAAACTAGAATGTGGTTTTTGATAGAGAAGGGACAGGGTTTAGGCTGCTAGTTTTGGAAAAAAAGGGACAGTGACAGAGACCGACGTCGGTTAAAAAAGCCGATGTCGGTAAGGAAGATAGCCGACGTCGGTCAGATAACCGATGCCGGTAAGAAAGGAAAGCCGACGTCGGTGACAGAACCGATGCCGGTGACTGTGTCTTCCAGAGAACAAAAAGATTTTAAGATTCTTTGGAAAAACCAATGAAGAAAGCATCCTCACTCACTCAAACAAACAGATGAGAAGAGAAGAACTGAGAGAGACAGACAAGCGTAAGTGATAAATCCTAGGAATTAACCTTAGAATCTTGTGGCTTATGCCTTAGATGAATGTTTGGGGAGATTGGCTATAAGAAAGGTCCTAGAAGAGGCAGTCTAGAGCTAGTTTCAGGTCTTGTTTTAGGTGCTCAAAGTCTGTGTTAGGTCTGGTATGTGGCCTGGTGCTAAGGAGTAAGCTCCCCTCACTTCACGATTCCAGTGGTTAGCTGGTCTCGCTTAGCCAAGATATACCTCACCTAGAGTTTATCCTCCGCCAGAGAACGGAGTGGGCTTTCCCCTTGGTGATGAAATCTAAGTAGGGTCACCGGGACGGGTAAGGTATCTGCTGGGTGATGAAATCCCAGTCGGGCCTCGTCTCAAGTAAGTTTTATGTTCATTTTAGTGCATGTGGTTTGGTAGTGTAACATCAAGTGTCTACGATTTATTCAATATGCAGATTTAAGTTACTAGATGTGGACTAATGCAAACACAAGCAGAAATGAAAGTACGATATGTTTTAAGCCCAAGTCAAAATGTGAGATTTGTTATGAAGACAAGTTTGAGAAAGGGTTGAGAGTATGATGTTTAGACTAGTCTAGAAATGTGCAAGAAGGAAAAGAAAGATTCTTTTTAAATTCCTGCTTATAGTGTCATTGAGAAGAAAAGAAGGAGGAAAGGTAAGAACCTAATGCTCCTAAATGAATGAAGAAGAAAAGGAACCCAGGAGGAACCTAGGGTCCCACCGGGCGTGCCAGAATGTTTCTATCGCTAATTCACTTTCTACATTCAAAAGATGAATAAAGAAACTAAGGAAATGGACAAGGCAAGAAGTACCTGGATAAAGACTGTGCACTGTAATCCAGACGCTTGTGAGCACCCCTCTTTGGCAGTGGAGGAATGACACCTGCAAAGAAAAGGAACTTGGACAAGAAAATGTTAGATGGATAGGTGGTGGGTTGCCAAGCGAAAGCTTGTTCTCGGAAGTGTGAAAACTTCCTCAAGGGAGGTCAACCCACTGATAATAGATAGATAAAAGACCAAGGAAATACAGAATGCCAGAATACAGAAGTGATAAACAAATTAGAAAGGAAAGAAAAGACAAAATGATTACCTGAAGGAGATGTCGGGCTAATGACAGTCACCGAGGTCAGAAATGTCGCCAGTGTCGGTTATCTGACCTGCCGATGTCGGTTATACTGCCGACGTTGGTTTGGGAAGTGACCGGCGTCGGTCAGGGTTGTGACCTGTAGTCGGGTCTGGGTTGGTTTCTGGACTGTGGACGGGTCTGGTTTGGTTTCTAGACTGTGGACGGGTCTGGTTTGGTTCTGGTCTGTGGATGGGTCTGAGACAGAGTTTTATGGACATGCTTGAATGGTTTGGAGAATGGTCTAGGTCTGGTTTGGTGCCCTGTGCAGGGTCTTTTGTTGGCAGGAGGGATGAGGAAGTTGTCTGGGACTAGATTAAAAGGGGGACAGGAAAGAGGAAGATGGACAGGGGACAGGGGCTGAGAAGGCTTTTCAGCCTCTCAGGGGAAGGACACAGTAGGTAGAAGACAGTAGATAGGATAGATAACTGAGACTAGATGAAAGAATGAAATAAAATAATGAAATTGCTTACCTTTTGGCTTGCTGACTGAAGAATGGAGGAGCTGTTGTTAGAGCCACAAAAGACTTGTTACAAGAAGAAATCTCTGATCAAGAGTCTTTGCACCTGTTGCTGCTGTTGCACGAGGTCCAGATGGAGAAGAGACGAGTGCCAAAATTCCAAGAGAATTCAGTTTGCGAGCTCAAGGGTCCAGGGGCTGCAACGGATGCAGAAAGGGGTATTGAAGGCTGCCGACGCCGGCAGTTTTGCCGACATCGGCGGTGGCAGAATGGGGACAGAGACTAAAAATAGCCTCTGCCCATTCTTGCACGCCGCCGGGCGAGGGGTTGTGGGAAGAACGGTCACGAGGATGCTTAAATGGGCGTGGGGGGAAGATAATGAGGAGATTTGGCATAATAAATGCTAAGGGGAAGGTGGAGGGATTCAAGGGAGGATCCAAGGTGGCAAGGGTGGGGTGGAAAGGGGGCCACTTAATTAAAATATTTAAGTTATTTTAATCAAATGGATGGAGAGGACTAAGGCCAAGGGTTAGGATAGGGGTTTGAGGCAAACAAGGGGGAGAACCAAGGTGCAGACACGTTTGCGGTGTCTACAAAACCATATGGAACCTTGGAAACATGATTATAGACTTGAAAATTGGGTTTTCTCTTGTGAAAAATTTGTTTTGACATCAAAAATTATGGGGAAATTGGAAACATTCTTACATACCTATAAATTTGATATTTATTTTTTTAATTATTTGAAGAGGTTTGAAACCTTATTTCATGCCTCTTTATGCCTTAAAACTACAAAATTGCATTATCACATATTCAGGGTGTTGTATTATTATAGACTAAATATAATGTTTGATAGGTTTCTTAGGATATATATATGATTTATTCATTCTTGTGAAGTATAAAGACTACGAAAAGATGCATCAATGTTTAACCAGACCATTCCAAAACTTTCCAAGCACCATACATGAAGATAAATATGATAGGACATAGACTAATTTTAGTTGTAAACCCTTACATCATAGTGTTTTCTACTAATTACCTCATGTTTTTCTCTTGAAGACATATAACCAATTATTAATTGTATTTAGGACCCTTATGATCTTCTCAATCTTTGTTCCTTCTCTAAATCTTTGATGGTAACCTGCAATTTTACTAAAGACTAATGGATCAAGTTTTTGAATTTTTATATAAATCATAAACCTCATTTTATTTCCTTAAAGTTATTTACCCTTATTTTTGGTCTTTATGACCTACTTGGCCTTTCCCATTCTCTATTTATTTCTCAAGATTTTTGTGATGACCTTGCAAACCCTCTACAAACCTAAAAATCTAGTTTTTTAACTCATGAGACTTAGTTTTGACACCAAATACCATGAGAAATTTTTGAAACATGTTTTTAAACCTATATATTCTCATGAAAACCTTTAAACTTATTATAAATTCATCAATTACTTGTCCTCATAATGCATGGGTTCAAAACTCGGTTGAAACTTTTTCCTGAAAACTTAAGTATTCAATAATTATTATTATTCCTTCTTTTATAGGTTAATGGACTCATATCCATAATTTGAGACATATATGAATAATAATATGTCACTTTTATGTTCAAGATAAGGTAAAATATTGATTAACCTTCCTAAAACCTACATTGAAAAACCTTCAAAACAATAAAAATTGTTTAGATTTTCTTGAATGAGAGTTTGGAAAGGTGAAACATGCTTGATCATGATCTTGACTATGTTTTTCACATTGTAAATTTTAAATATTCCATAATTAAGTAATATAAGAGGGAAAATAAGGTCAAGGATTTTATTTGAAAAATATATATAGACTTAGAGGTTTTTACAAGGAGTTTCAAACCTCTTGGATGACCTTGATGGTTTTCAGGACATGCCTAACCTTTCTCAAACTCATTTTATTTTTCAATATCTTTGTGATGACCTTAAAGACCATATAATAACTAAATATCCATTTTTTATCTCATTATAATTTTTTTTAACACCAAAGACAACGAATTTTTTTGGAAAAATGCTTACAAAATTCTCATATATTTTACCACTACCCATCCACATGATGTATAGACTAAAAACTTGCTTCAAAATTTTGTATGTAAACATGACCAATAAATAAAAAATGTTATTCTTGATTTTATATATTAAGGACTCATATCCATGATTTGATACCTATATGAAGCCTAATATGACACTTTTAAATGCAAGAGAAGGTAAAATATTAACAAACCTTCCTAAAACTTGCACCAAAACACCTTGAAAATAATTAAAATTGTGTAGATTTTCATGAATGAGATCTTGAAAAGTTTCAACATGATTGATCATGGTATTGATTTATTTTTTCACATTGGGTGTTTTAAGGAATCCATAAGGAGGGAAGATAAGAGTGAAAATAAGGTCAAGGATGTTCTTTGAGAAATATATACAGACTTAGAATATTTGTGAAGGAGTTCCAAAGCTCTTGGATGACCTTTATGCCTCTTTTATAATGTTTTACACTTTTTTGTGACCTAATGAAATGATATAGGACATTTTTTTTTTTAAATTGAAAATTACACATAAGTACCTTTAGTCATTAAAAAGGCATTGATAAGGGTTGTTATGAGCTCATGATTTCAAATATACTTATTAGTCCACAATGAAACATGAAAATATATGGGAAAACCTAACTAATTTATGAAATACCTAATTTTCATATATGATTATCCACATGAAGGTACTAATATCTCTTGATCATCTGGTTTTGGCATCAAAACCCTATTTCTAGCATGTGAAGTGATGTAGAGATCAAGATGACTTGAAAAGTCAACAAAAACGTAATGGATATCTCTAAATTTGAAAAATAGTTGTGGGATATTCTTATATACTTATGGTAAATGTATATACATGAAATAACCATAATTTTTGATCTATTACTAGTAATTTAATACATGAGTTTATTCAATGATTGATATATAGATAGGGTGTATATAAGATTTGGAAGGATTTTATACAGACCAAGATGATTTTTAATAAGTGTATCTATCAAATAGGTTTGACCAAGATAATAGGTTGGTATATATAAGGTGTAGGTATTAAAATATGATTTATATAGGACATCAATCTTTAACATTTGGAAAATGACTATCATGGTTTTACCCTTTAGTTCTAGACATGCCCATTGCCAAAAGGATTACATTCACTATCTCTTTATGCCTAATTACTTTTATCTTAGTCCAAAAAAATTTATTTTCATGAAATGTTTTTATATATAATGAAAAAATATCCAAACCTGATATTATCTTTCACTACTCATTATAAACCTATACCTATTTTATATCTCCTTGTACACTTACATCTCAAGTGGACAAAACTGTCGATGCAAGTGTCCAATTTTCTTACAAAGTGTCTAGTGCCCAAAAGTTATCCAGTTTTTAAAATAAATGTATGATAAATTTTATCCTAAGATATTTAATGTAATATATTTCTAAAATGGATATATATATATATATATATATATATATATATATAATATTGACTATCATTCATACCTCACCTAAAAATCATATACAACTCACAATGCAATATACTAAGAAAGACTAAATCAAGCATTAAATTGAGAAAATATACCCTATTCATCCCTATTTATATATCAATCATAGGATCATTCTTTTCATATGTGTAAATCATTCAAGGAGTAGAATATGACTAATATTTACCAAGTTATAATCTAGATTGTTGAATGTCTTTTCCTATCACACATTGCATCCTTATACACATAAAATCCAACACATAACAGAGATATATATAAATATTAGGCATTATTTAGATTATTGGTTATGTTGGTAGTGCCCATTGATACAGGGGTCTTTAAGGTATCTTAACATTGTGAACCCACTCACCCATTTTTCCCATAGTTACTCCTCGGGTGAAAAGAAAGTGTTTGATCATTTGACAAAGGTGAAAACCTATGTGATTTATTTGAGGAAATTAAAATATATGAAAAATAAAACCCATAATATTTTAGTTAGTTTCATCCATACTCAATCTTTATTTTGTATAGGAAACATATGGAAGGGTTATACACTTATGTTGATGCAACTATCCATATATGATGTAAGTGTATGCAGACACATAAATAAAATGATTATAATATGATGAATTTTCTAGGATAATTTTCCATTCCACTTCCAGTATATTTTAGATCAAACATACATGCTCATAGTAAACCAATAAGTATCATTTATTTCCAATTCATTAAAATATCTATCAATAACTGTACTATTTTTATAAATCTTAGTTCTATAAATTCATAGTATTATTTATCTAAGGTTTCTATTAAATACAAATTTTATTAGATTAGTTCAAAATATTTATTTAAAATATAATATAATAATTTAACCCTATATAATCCCTTTTATCTAAATGTATGATTAAACATTTGGTGAATAGATTTAGAGTACTATTTATCTAAGTTTTATATTAATTGGCATTCTTATTTAATTAGTTCACCATCTTTATGTAAAATTTAATCTAATCCTTTAATTTTATACAAACATTTTTATCTAAATTTATGGTTAATTTTTTTTTGAATTAAACCTCTAAGTATTCATTTTCAAACTTAACCTAGTATATGGTTTCCAACCTCCTAGGGTTTCAGTTTATTGTGATGGATTTTTAGATCTAAAACTTCACCCTAGGCTTTTACACTCATCTAGTTACCAAGGTTTTATGTGTATACACTTGAAAAATTTTCATTATTTTATTTATACAATTTGGATTCCAAATATATCCATTTTAAATTTCCTTAAAATTTATTTCTACTGAGGTGGGTATACTCAAAAACCTCTTTTTGTTCACCTAAATGTTGTATGTTTTTTTTTCTTTTTTTAATTTTTATAATTTACTATTTTTAGTAAATATTGACATATAGATAAAATAGTGTACCTATTTTAAAATTTATTTCTTGGTCTCTCAAATATCTAAAATATATTACTAATTTATATAAATTGTTGATTCTTTATTGTAAATATTCTAATGTTTTATTTGTGAAACAACCCACATTATTTGGCCCATTTATAATTATCTAAATATTCATTTTCAAATTACTTCAATGTTTTTATGAATCATATATTTATAATCATAAACTTCTTCTTGGGTGTCTAAACTATGCATGGATTTTTCAAAATAATAAATTTACCATTTTTAGTACATATTGGTATATAATGCAAAAGGGATAATGATTATTCCCTAATTTTATAGTTTTTAAATATTTGTTGTATTTTATGAAAATCCTTTCTCTTATTTCTTAAATTATTATTCTAAATATAAATTACTAAGTTTCCCTTGAGGGTTTAAACTTTGTAGGGTTCTAGATTGTTTCATTTAATTTTTTTTTAGATCTAATTTTTATGTGGGCATAATAAAGGTGATTTTTTATCTTTGTTTGCATACAATTTATTATCTATTTTTTGGGTGTGTTTTTAAATTTTCACATCAATAAAAAATAACTTCTTCCTCCTCCTAAACATAATAAGGATGACAACTACCATCCCTCTTACTAGTTTCATGCTATCACTACTCCAAGGGGTAAGGTGGCCCATACTATTATACATATCCTTTCTAAAATCCATCTTCCTTCCACATCCCCTCTAAATAGGGTGTGTATGGATATTCAATTAAAGCTAAATATATTTTATGATTATGAATACCTAAATAATCAAAATATCATTATGATCAAGTTAATAAAAGCATTACAAATTACAAATATATTTTTCACTTCAAGGCTCACATCATTAGAAAATCATATTACGTACATCCAAAATAAAAAACATGCTTGTGTTAATCATGTGTTTTCATCTTTATCAGGAAATTTTATAGCCATAAAGTTTTATTATCAAGATAATATGTTACAATTAAATATGACTAAAATGAGTGATTCAAAAATTGAACAAAAGGCTCATAAGAGTCCAAGTGAAATCCTTAAATAAATTCTTCAAAACAAAGTGATCCAACTACCTCCTATATATCCTTTAATAAGGTCAAAATTCTATTTTGCATATCATATAATGCATGGACACCATACCAATTATTTTCTTAAATTAAATAACAAAATATAAAATATAAATGGTAGTGGTGACCATATAATTGATACATCAATCAATAATCCAATTAAATTATGAGTACCTCTCCTAGAAATAAATTAAAAAAGAAAAAAATGAGTACTAAAGAATAATTCATATCCAAAAAAGTTTAAAATTCCAAACCTATATCATTAAAAGTTTCAAAAATCAAAATCAAATAAATTAAATGGTACAAATATACATCTCAACATTGATACTCATATTTCAAAACTAATATGGTTTTAGAAAATAATATTTACAATATTTTAGTTATCGTGGTCAAGGATTGGGAAAACATGTAAAATATGTCACTTGTAATCTCTATACATATGATCATAATGATTTTCAAGTCTTGGGATATAGTAAAAATATTGATAAAAATCATTCGAAGATAGGTTTTGACAATGCAAAAGAGTAAAAACTACAAATGAGAACAAGTCAAAAAATAAACCAGATATATAAAATATAATGTTACAAAAAGAAAAATGGGCACATTGAATATTGAACATAGAATTTATAACAAAAGAGGTAAAAAATAAATAATCATTTGACAAATCAAATATTATAAATATGGATATAAAGAGGAAAATACAAACCTTTCTTCAAATCAGGCCAAATTCATTGCTCATATATATGGTAAGAAATATTTAGATGAAAAGTTTAGGAAACTATGTTTCACTCCACTTGATACCATACCAAATAACATATTCATACATATATGACCTAGTGCCTACTAATTGAAAGCATCACTATAAAATGAGAAACCAAATTTTAATACATTAAAACCAAAGATACCAAGTATAAACTTACAAAAATACCATGATACATTTTATGATTTTTCTATGCATGCATATGGCACATCTCATTCATGAAAGTTTATACATATTTTCCCCCTAATTAATTATCTTCCCCATCTTGAGATCATTGGATAGCTTATACATTTACAAATATTCTAGATAATCTAAACATGTTCCTATTATTGCTACTTAAAATACACTAATGAGTAAAAATTGATGGGTTCCATAAACCCATACTCCTATTACCTCTTCAAGATCATAAAGTCTTATGACACATATTAATAGTATTAGGAAGCATACAATACCAAATATTACACATATACATTATCCTTAACACTACCACCAATTTTATATACAATATTCAGAGTTCAAAGCACTTTTAGATGAGCATCCCTTAAATTGGATAATTGTCTAGACTTTCCCTTTTACAAAAAAATAAAATATTACAAATATTAAAAACACATTAAAATTAAAAAAAATACCAAAAATAATTACCATGTACCTAGTTATACTATTTATTATACATATGGTTTTTGGTCCATGCTATTAGATAGGACATCATTCCTTTCCTAAATATACATATTTGTCATGATTCATTTGAGTGTGATACATGCATAGTCAAATACATGTTATATGCACATATAGATGTTGGGTCTTCCCTCTACTCATGTCATAAGTATGTTGGGGTAATATACTTCTTTGATGATAATAGACCTAGGTTATATTATTATATATTCACTTTTCATTATATATTCACTTTGAATTATCATGTTCGAGATTATATACATACAAATGCATATATAAACACTTATACCTTTCATAGGGTAGTTAATATTATATGTACTTAATGCTTTTATCAAACACATATGTTTAATGAGTATGTTTTATTCATGTTAGTTACCTATATTCCATGTTTTCATTTGTGTACTTAATTGAGTGTGTTACTTGATCGATATTGTCTTGCATTTTATTATTTATTTGATAATTTGAATATGCTCCTTTGATTATCTCCCCCATGACTCTTATTACCTATTTGGAAATATGAATATGTCACTCTTTCTTGTATGTGAATATTTGAATATGTAATTATATGTTCTACGGACATTTCAATATGGCATGCCCCTTGATTGAGTGGAATTTTATCATGCACCTTGTATCAGGTCTCCTTAGACCTTTTTTTCTTTTTGCTTTTCTTTTGAGTGTTCTTGTGTGTATTCTTGATTTATTATTGATCTTGTGTTATTACTCTATAGATTTTATGATATATATCATGCATCTAAGGAATTAACGTGATCACATATTGTGTGCCTCAATGTGGTATCTACATTGACATGTTACTCTTATATTCTACATGACTAATTCAAAGGTTATATAATTATATTATCCTTATGAGATAAGGTAACTACCAAATTTAATTACCCTCACCTCAAAAGTGGGGCATATAAGTGGTGTAATGTTATAGAGGAATGAGTTACACATTTTCAAAGTTTCATATTACAGTGGGAGCATGTCAAAAATGCATGACCTACACACTTGTTTAGTACTAATCATGTCCATATTAGAGTGGGTGCATGCTATAGAAACTTGTTCTCCACATTTTCATGAGTTATTAGATTATATATATTCAATGAGGGAATGTCATATAAAAATTTCCTCCACACTTTCATAAATTTAAAATTCACCATATTTCATATTTATATCACACACACACACACACACACACACACACACACACACACACACACACACACACACACACACACACACACACACACACACACACATACACACACACACACACACACACACACACACACACACACACACACACACACACACACACACACACACACACACACACATGCACACACACGCGCATGCACGCACACACACACACACACACACACACACACACACACACACACACACACACAATGCCAAATTTTCATCTTGAGAGACACATGAGGTGCATATTACATGCAAAAGGGACCTAAATTTTTAAAATCAAACAATTTTTTAAATTAAAAGTAATATTATGCATTTTTATAATACGCAGGATGGAGTGTTAAGAACTATTATTCACATAATCTACTATAGAATATGTTACACCTATTTTCAATGCCCCCTCTCTTTTATAAAAATTTGAGAAAGCTAGGTTATTTTGTAATACTAAAAACTAAAGTTATAATATTTTAAAATTCTTATGGGGATATTAGTGTATTGCTTAATATGAATATTCATTTCTATTTTTAATGTTTAGTATGATTTCTACATTTAATAAAGTTTTTACTCCAACATTATGTAGTGGTTTTGAAAGCATGAGTTGATATAATGAAAATATTTAGTTTATATAGATAGATGTACAGTTTTTTCCTAAGACCATTTTAGTTTGATATTATGATTAAAGTACTTATAGTTATATTTTTTGTCAACATGGACGAAAAATGCATAGTTTTTCATAATATTAAAAGGCCTTGATATTTGGAATACAATAATATGTTAGATGCACAAGATTGTTAATAAGATGATGATTTGAATATTTAGGTTCTAATTTTATTTTAAATGGTATAAAATTAATCATATTTAATATTAATTTTATATGTGGTTAGGTATATATATGTTTATTTGATTTAAACTTACCTATATTAATCATTTGAATGATCATTTGATTGAAGATTTGGATGGTTTCAAAACCTAAGTATTATATAAAGATAAGTCATAAGAATAGAATTTTAAATCTTTAATGGACCTAAACTAATGAATGGAAATGTTCATAATAACCTAAGGTGGTGGACATGGAAATTTAATGTATAACCTATGTATATGTTCCTAAGTTAAATCATTTTCAAAACATGTTGTAAAAACATGTTATCTGGAAAGATTTTGATTTGTTTTTATTTGATATGAGGTTTATTTAATACAAAAAATGTATTAGGATTTGATGAATAGTTTTGGATATTGTGGCATTAAGTATCGATGTACATGCATACATTTGATGAGTTTTAGTAGGGTTTTTTGGGGCTAGTTTAGTTATCAATAAAATTGGCAAAAATGAATAGTATTTATTTGAGTCATAAAAAAATGTACCAAAAGACATGGAAACTAATAAAGTATTAAAATTTAATCTAGGTAATTAATACTCACATGGAAATAATACAAAATAGGTATTTTATCCTCTAAACAATCATTGTATGGAAAGTATTGGGTGGAAGCAACATTGTTCAAGTAAGCATGAGTCTTAGGAAGGAATAGAGGAAACTAGGAAAAAGTTATAGACAAGGTAAGGGATTTTAACCTAGATTTGAGTTTAAGATATATCATTTTGCATGAAATAAAAATTATCTAGTTAGTTTGATAATATACATAGTTGAAATTGCATGCAAATAAGGCATACAATTGGAAGTAAATGCAATTTGATATGCAGAATTCTTTTTAGTTTGAACTCAATTATACAACATTTGATTTTTGAGAATTTTTGAGTTATGTTATTTTATAAATGTCTAAATTTTTTTTAAATTAAAGAGTTGACTATGTGATTCTTGGAAATATTTTGTGAATAGTTGGTTTTAGGTTTTGAGAAAATGTGAAGATATTTGGATATTTGTTCAAACATGTGATCTTGTTTTTCACATATGTTTGCTTTACATGGTTTCATTCTTATAGTGAAAGGTTAAAAATTGGTTTTGACTATATAGATATTTTTTGGGTTAGCAAAAGAGGCCATGAAATTTGGTATTCTTCTTACTATGGTTGAAAATGGTACACTAAATTAACTTCAAATACTTTAGGTGTTGAAGTGAAATCTTGGTTTTTCATTGATATATATGGAAAAAATGGTTCGTTTACATATGAAAGTGATGTCATGCATAGAAATATATATGTTTAGATTTAATTTTTGGGATACAATTTTTAGTTAACAAAACTCACTTCATTAGAAAATATCATAATAGTTACAAAATGGAATGTTTATTTTGATATCTCAATTCCTTTTGTATTTTGTCATATTTTGAAATTTTGTTAATAATTGTTGCAAAATAATTGTTTATTATTAAAATATTTGAATTTATTAAAATGGGGGTATGAATAAGTTGATTCTATGTTTGTTAAGTTTTGTCTAATAATATTGGAAATTTTATGCTAAAAAAATAGTCATTCGTGTTTATTTTTGATATGAAAAAGAATATCAATAGTAGTGTGCTACCATGATCTAGGTTTTGAATGTCATAAAATCATCTAATTTTCAAATTGAATGTATCCTAATTTTTGGCCTATGTTATTTAATTTGAGATATTTTCTAATAATTTTGGTGTATATTCATAATAATTCTCATTCATTCCTCACCTAACATTCATACTAAAGAGATTTCAAAGAAAATTAAATTAATCAAATATTACCTATCTATTCATATTTACATATTATTCATAGATAATACACATCTACAAGTATGAATTATAGAAGGAGAAACCTAAGAGACTAATTTTCCATGTTACAATCTAGGTCACTATTCTACTTTATTTCCATATATTTCTTGATTCACACACAAGCTAACACATAGGTGATAACTACATCAATATGAGGCCCTATTTAGAGTATTGGATATATAGGCATTGATCATTTATAGAGGGGTCTTTGGAGTTAGATCAATACTGTGTACCCATCAACCTCTTTTACCAAGATCACTATGAATATGAAGCACTAGGTTTTTATAATTTCATGAGAAGTGACACTCCATGGTCCAGATCTAAATTCACCAGAGTAAAGGTGGAGTGAAACCTAGAAGTATCCATGTGGTCACATATTTTTAAGTTAGTTATTACCTAATAGACACATCCATTTAAAATAGTAGTCTCAACACAAACATTCCAAGTTGATGCTAGTTTTCATGGATCTTGAATCACCCAAATTAAAGTTTGGAAATTGTTCTATAATCTTATTCTAGTTTACTTCTTACCTATTCTATATCTATAACTATGTCATCATAATAACCAACTAATAACATTATTTATTTGTCATTTCCTTGTCTAGCATATTTATACTTACTATTTTTATCCTATTTATATATTTAATGAGTTTAGGATATATTATATATCTATGTAACACTTAATTGGACTAATATAGAGATGTTTAACACCCTTGTACCCTATGATATATGTATCCCTTTTAACCCTATATTTCCTGATATATATTTCTAGTGTCAAACATTTGGTGGACCCAACCATTAAACATCATTCTTACCTAATCATACCAATTAGGATGTTTCTTACCTAATTTGTCCTAGTATTTATCATATTTATCTCTCTCATTATGGATGATATCATTTATATTGATGGATATGATTATGAAACTCTTCAACTTTATATTAAGGAAGGGATGAAAAGTGATTACTCTTATATTCTTCCAAGTGTTAAAGCCTCAAAATATCAAATATTTGAATGGTGGTAGCTACCATCCCTCTAACCAGGTTCATGTTCTAACTATTATAAGAGATTATTTGATCCATATTAATGAAGATAAATATTCTTTAATTTTATTTCATACACCACTTGTATACACCTAGATTACATTTAGTATGAAAATTAACCTAAAACCTATTAATAACTCTTCTTAATATAATTCATGGCATCTCCGTCTAAATTCAAACAATTGAATAAATAAAATTAATTAATTATACACACTTTTAAATTATTATTTAATTATTAAATATATATTTTAAACCTCACCCAATAAGTTCCACCTTATTCTCCCTCACATGTTGACTCATCCCAACCAAATCCACAATTTAATCAACCTCCTTTAAGTTACCCATTAGGTGGTCAAAAAATTTGACTCATTCCTAGTGACTCAGCTAACCATTTCCACACTTCTATCAACCATTTGAAATCATCATCATCCTCATGGTTGAGGACTCATTAGCCATTGTAGATTATTTCAATAATTTAAAATATCCAAATAATCCTCCACCATTAGATCTGTCTACATAAAAATATAAATAAACATGAAAACCATCATTTTCATCCATGCTAACTTATGATAATTGATCCAAAACATGGAAATTTTGGTTGAAATATATTTTAATAATGCATAAATAATAATGCTATTTCTATGAAAAGATCTTTTATTGCTCACAAATTATAGATATAAACATATGTATATGTCATGGAAGAGATGTCTAATCTCTTTCTTAGGCTACATATTTATTTATACCTAGTTTGAAGGTAGGTAGAGGATGTGGAAGGTCACCAATATTAAGGGAGATGAAGTGGTTTGACTTCCATGATTTACAACAACATAGAATTCAAGAAATAAATATTTTTAAAAACTTTCTATTTTTAGACTACACTATCAAAATTAAAATTTCAAGAACTTCTATTAGATTTTTTAGGGTCAAAACCCACTAAGAATATCTCAATGCCATCTTATAAAATTTTACTAATTCTTAGATTTCCAAAATTTCAAATGGGGAGTCAATCATAGGTATAGTTCAAAAGTTATGGCTTCAAGAAGTTATACAACCAATTGGGGTATAACCATCACCTGAATTTATCACCTGAAGTGTTGCTTAGATCATTCCTCCCTCCTTGAGAAGAAATGTTTTACATTGCATCAATATTCCTCATCAATTTTGTTAGTTGTGTCTTGATTTTTTTAATGAACTTTGTTACTTTTGCTGCCTTAGATATCCCATGAGGTATGTATTCCATGGTGGAGAATGGAATGGCTATGTCAATTGGTGCCATGGGTTAGAATTTGAAGAATACTTTGAATGAATTGTGCTTGGTGGAGCTATGAATGGCTTATTTATGTCCATGTTGTATAAAAATAATTCCCTCATCCCATGTGTATGGATGTTGGGGTGATAAATCTAAAGCATGTGAACAATCAAATAGTTCACCACTTTTGTCTGACCATCAATCTATGAATGGAAGGTCATGGACTTCATCAGCTTGGTATGCATCATATGATAGTGTAGTGGAAATCCCATGGGTGACTTGAATAAGTCATCATATTCTCCCATAGTTTAAACCATCTATTTCTATTATTATGTTGATTGTGTAGTCAGGGATGCAACATCATCCTTCTTGAATTTCTATGGTTTGACCACCATGTGAACCAATCTCTTACATTACTGGGCACTAATCAGGGAGATATATGTGGGAGGTGGTACCTATGGTACCTTATAACACTGTGTTCCAAGAGTGAGGGTGATCCTTTAGGTTCTTGATTCACAGATGCCATGTTAATTATAAATGAATGGTTGACCAAGGAGTACATCATAAACATATAGATTGACCAAATCACACAAGACTTCATCTTGGAAAGGTTTTATTACCTATGAAAGAATACATTAGTGGGTGACATGGAGGTCTCTCCCTAGGCTCAACCATGAAATAAACATATAGACAAATTTAGAATTTTCACAACATTAGTAGAAATTATATTCTTTTGACTCCAACTATCAATAATGAAATACAAAGGCTTACCTTTCACCCATAACTTAGAGTGAAACAAGCTTTCCTTATCATCTATCCTTTCCTCATGGGTTTGTGCTAAAGCAATGATGGCATTGAACTTAGCATATATAATCTCTTCATCATCCTCTTTGACTATAAGGTGTGTATGAGGTAGAGCAGTAGATGTTGAGGATTATGACTCAAAAAGTAGGGACTTAATGGCTCAACATTCTTATTTGAATGAGTTTGAGTTTTTTCATAATCACATCATTTCTTAGTCTTTTCCTTTAGGGGTTACTTATCTTTTAATTCCCTTTTCTTCTAATTTTGATCTCATGTTTAACCTTCTTTATCACGTTTTCATTTCAAAGGCTGACTCTTCATATTCTTTCTTTTATGCATCTACTCAATCTTCACCATGAACTTGTACACTTCATCGAGGGTTTCCAAATTGAATAATTCCATTTCCCCCTATATGTACCACTGTAGTCCACCATGATATTTGATAACCTTACATTTCTTACCTTCCTAGATGCCCAATCTCATAGATAGAGAATGAAAAATGTTAGTGTAATCTTGAACAAACTATTCCTTACCTTGGCAAAGTTGTTGCCACTATATATAAAGATCATAATATGCTCCAATGGGGTATTATTCTTCCTTTATAGTTTCTATGAAATCATCCTAGGTAGTTTCTACCTCAAGGCCAATATCAACCATACTGAACCTCTTCTTGTAAACTTCTCACCAATTTTTGACAGGAAATGATGCTTTTAAAAGAGAAAAAGTGATCTTCTCTTCATCGGTGATTTTATTTAAAAAAAATTGGAAGACAGTTGATACAAAAAAAATTCTACTACATCAACATTGATTTTTCCTTGAAATGTAGGGATATTAAAATTCCCCTAAACCTTGAAGGGTGTTGGGGCACTAAAAGGATGTGGGGGTGCATATGAGGAGCCAAAACTTCCCATCATGATTAATTGGAGAATTTGGGAAATTTTTTGTAGCATATATGCTTGCTACTACTAGAGGGATTCATTCACCATTTATTTGAAAGGATCAAATTTCTTGGTGTTGTCCACCATTTGAGGTTATTTGAAGTGAATAGGTGGATAGTCTGTGGGAATTATTATTTTCTACCGAAGCTTCTTGTAGGCTGACCTCATCCTCTGGATCATACACTCTCAAGACAAACCATTTTGATACCACTAATATAAAACTCAAAACTTTTGGTTGAAATATACTTCAATAATGCACAAATAATAATTTTATCTCTAATAAAAGATGTTTTATTGCTCACAAATTGTAGATACAAACATATGTCTATCTCTAGGAAGAGATGTATAATATCTTTCTTGGGTACATATTTATTTATACATATTTTTAACATAGGGGGAGGATGTGAAATCTCACCAATATCATGGGATTTGAAGTGGTTTGACTACCATGATTTTAAATAAACATAGAATTCAAGAAATTACTATTTTTAGAAACTTTTTATTTTTAGACTACACTATTAAAATAAAAATTTTAGGCACTTACATTGGGTTTTTATGGTTAAAAAAAATCAAAGTTAACTTGGTATCATATCATCTCATTCTCATATTTCTTATATTTCCAATGGTTCAAATAGGGAGTCAGTCAGATCTATGGTTCAAAAGTTATGGCTCCTAGAAGTTCTACCACCAATTGGGGTAAAACCGTTACCCAAGTTTGTCACCTGAAGTGTTACCCAGATCACTAAAAAATTTCTACTCAATTCAAAAGTGAATCCAAGTGAATAAAATAATCCAAAAACACATTTTTTTATCAAAACTTTTCATGTTCTCCTTTACATTGGAAGAGTGAGAAACCACAGTATTGAAGAGAAAATCAAGTTTACATCACAATGGAGGAAACTTGCATATTTAAGGTATAAGTTTGTGTTTATTGTTTTCTTTGTTTATTTATCTATCATAGGTTGAATTTATCTTAGATTAAGATTGAATAATTATTTAATTTCTTAGCATTTCTATATTTAGATCAATACATATTTGGCATGCCTAGTGGAACTTTCTCTCATATTTTTCATCCTATGTTCATCATAACTACATTTAGAAAGCATTTTTCACTTGATTTTTCTATTTATATTTGAATATGAATTTAATCTTAGATTTGTGACTATTGGTTTAAGCTACAGGTTTTTATTTGACATTTTTTGCTCAGTTGTGTATGTTCACTATGTAACTATGGATTTGGAAATATTAGATGCAAAATTGTACCTTGTAATAACAAACTCATTTGTATCCCATTTATAGTGTCTTTTTTCTAATAATATTTAAACCATCATCTCTATGATCATATTTTAATTTTAACTATTTATTCAATTTATTCTAATGAAATCATTGTTTCTAATGGTGAATTCATCTTAAATGGCTATAAAATCATTAACCTTAGTAGTAAAATTTTCATAAAACCATGAATTTGTCCATCTATTTTTTGTGTTCTATGTTTGTCTTTACAATTCTAACAATGAAATTTATCAACAAATTATGTTTTCTATCAGTGAAATCATTTCCATAGGCTATAAATTTGTCACTTTTACCAAAAAAATTTATTTATGTAACTACAAAGTTGTCATCGAAGCCAATGAAATTGTTCTCTAAGTGTGTATTTTTTTATTTTGTGTTTTTTGTATTTTATTTGTTTCTTGTGTTTATATTTTTAAAATTCTACTTTTTTGTCTTTTTGTGTAACTATGAATTTGTCACAGAGAAGTATTTTTTTCAAATTTTTATGGTTTTTCTTTGATTCATTAGATATTTCCTTATACAAATCTTAAACAAACATTCTAACCCTTTGTTTGTAGAATACTTGTCAAATATAATCACCAAAAATCTAAACAAAAATAATAATTTCCTTTATTTTAATTATGCCTTCAATTTTATTTTTAAAAGTTTATAGTAATTACATCACATTTCATTTTGAGTTATTTATTTTCCTTTCATAATTCTATTAGTGATTATGAAAGTTATGTATGTTTTTCCCTTGGTGTCAGATTGGTGATGATACTCAAGAATCAGATAGAATTCCATAATTTTATGTGTTATCCACTTAGTGTTCATGTATACTCTTTCCTTGACATCACATTAGTTATGATAATAAAAACTTAGAAATAAACACTTACTTTTTATTTATTTTTCTAAGGGCTCTATTGAAAATGGATTTCACCATCATGGAGTAAGCCAAACCTTATTTAATGATGGGTTATATAAATCAATATCTAGATATTTCAATTACCTAAGTGGTTGTGTGATTTAATCAAACCATGATTTGAGTGGTTTTCATGTTCTAATACCTAGGATTTCAACAATTGCATAAAAATATGATATTGTCAATTATCAAAACACTAAGGCCCCTACGGCTATGTTGGGCACTTTGGGATAAGACCCAAAGATATGCATGTACTTTATCTATTTCTTCCATGGTTTTCTCCCCTTAGATAATCTTGTTTAAACCTTAAGCCTAGAAAATCCTCTTTTTTCATTCACTTTGGTGCATCAGCTAATGATTAACACTCAGAAGTTACCTTCCACACACCTTCAAAATCAAACTTAGCGGTCCATGATAATGTTAAGATACTCCATGGTTATTGCCTTGAAATATTAAGCCGTAGTTAAAAGTAGAAATAATTCACTAACACTAGAAGGAAGAAAAGTTATTCATGGCCCTTGTCCTAGTTTTTCACCTTTTATGTGCAATTTATTGACTATTTAGATTAGTAATTTGTTTATTATTTCATTATTTTTATCATGTGCTTCATAATCATTGTTTGTAAAAAAAAATGATTTTAAATAATATCCTAAAATCAAGACTTTTTTCTCAAAAACATAAAACAATTAGTCTAAAAATTAAATTTTTTTAGTCACATTTTGGTTAGTTTTAATTAAAAACTTCCTTTTATTTGAGTTGATTGTATTTTCATCCTATCTATGTCACCTATAAAAATTCAAATGGCCATGATAAATAATCTAAATTTAAAGGTTGAGCCTTCTGACAATGGTCCCTTTCAATTTCGTAGTCAAGATCATCATGTAGAAATACATGTTATAACTAAACAAGAAGAAGACAAATAAGGGGCTTACCAAGATGAGGGTAGCCACAATATTTTCCAACCTACACATCCTTTTATGAGTATATTATGGCCAAAAATAATGGAGTTTTGCTTCAAGCCTAAGGCTTTAGATCTAATTTCCCTTCTGACTTTGATGTGCTTAATTTCTAATATTTTATTATAACCAAATAACATTCATCCTCTAATCCTAATCAAAATAACTTAGAAGGTTATTTAGAGGGTAGTAATTCCCTCATAAATTCCTCACAACCTCATCTCCAAGTTTCTCAATACAAAGGAAAAACTATTTAATGTCATGAGTCATGTCAAATAATTCATGGATTTTTCATGGATATCCATGCAACTCAAGGATCTCAAGAGATTATGAACTTTCAATCTTATCAATCAATCAATCCATTTAGTAACTCTAATGTGAATGTGAATTCAAATTTGCCTTCAGGAGTTTATACAAATAATCTGAGTTTGAATATGACTTCAAACTCACCAATCATTCACCCATCTAATTAAAACTTGAATATTAATTTAATTTTACAAATCATGCACCAAGCCAACCCAAATTTGAGCATGAGTCTCCCATATAACTCAAGTTTAACCAATCGATATTTGATTATACCAAATTTGAGTGCACTCCCAAATTCAAAAGTTTATATTCAAATTAATCCAAGTTTGAATATTAATTCAAACTCATAAATTAACCCCAATCATAGCCTCCAAGTCTCACCAATTATTTCCAATAAAAATAAAAATCACGGCTTAAATACCCATTTTATTTTGCCCAATCAACCATCCAATCCTAGTTTGAATATTACTTCACACACACTCAATAATATTAATCTAGATAGTGGTGTACCAAATTAGTTTTCTTTTTTTAACACTCTTAGATTGGTTCCATCCAATCCAAGTTTCAATCTAGCTCTAAATTGGTTTAATTGTAAATCAAATATTTCATTTAATTATACTCCAAATCCTAACATAATTTTAAAACAAAATCAAACACTAGCTAATTTGAATAATGAAAACATCAATCCTAACTTTAAATTCAATAATCCAAATACAAATCCTAATTTTAACCTTAAACAAAAAATAATAACTCAAACCAAAATCCCAACCATGTTAACTATAGTTTAAACCTAGGATCTAATCCATTTCATTCAAACTTCATCATGCTTTCACAAAAATCCAATTCAAGTTTGTTTAATAAAATAAGTTTTGGTTACAACACCAATCTTAATCTAATTAAATTTAACAGTAATACACCAAAAATTTTGATTTTCAACCCAAACATAAACTTTACACAGAACCCCAACCTTGGTTTCAACCCAAATTTAAATCAAACAAGCTTTGGTTCTAATCCAAACCCAAGTCAAATAAATTTTGGTGCCATTGTAAATCCAAACCTTGGTTATAACTCTAACTTCAATCCCTTTTCAAACCCTCAAAACATTAATTTTAACCAGTACATTCTATAAAACACAAACCAGTTCATGGGTCAACCACCTAATACATTAAGTAAAATAAACCAAGTATCCCCATATCTCATATAATAATTTCAAAACATAAAGGATGGAGTTCAATGCTTTCAATATGACACTTATTCTTGTTAAAAAAAATTGTGTTTGAGGAAATTTTCTCATACCCATAGGATTTAAGTAAAATGAATACACCTTTTCCAAAGTACTTTGAACTCCTAAATTTTGACAAGTATAAAGGTAAATGAGATCCCAAAGAACATCTAACTAGATTCTATCATGCATGTGTAGACATTACTTATGGTAAAAGATACATGTCGCATTTGGTCCCATGATGTCTCAAGGGCCAAGCCATTGAATGGTTTTCATGACTTCTAAAAGGATATATTTTCACCTTTGAAGACTTATCTAAATTATTTGTTTGACATTTCTCTTATAATATCAAAAAAGACATGACTACCTTAGATTTACACAAAACCAAGTAATGCAATGGTGAAACTTTTGCTTCCTTCTTGCAAATATGGAGAGCAATGGCAAGTCATTTCACATAGTCATTTCCTAAAATAAATCTTGTGGACATATTTATGAATAACTTAATTTTAGGCTTGGGACACCATTAGTTACTCATTTTCCCAATGACTTTTGATAAAATAATTGAAAAGGGAGTTCAAGAAGAAATAACATTGATTAATAAAGGTGTAATAAATATATTTAAACTGGATAATAATAATTTCTCAAAATTGAAATACAAACCAAAATTCTTTTCCAAAAAAAAAAATCTTGTTGGAGATAGTGTGACTGATGTCAAATAGATTCAAAACTCTCAACCTCAAACACAAACCTACAATCAACCTTTAAATAACATAAAAATTCTTGATGGACAACATAAACAAGGAAGACCTAAACATAAGTTCACTCAATTGGGTGACACTTATGATAATGTTTCCAAAACATTATATTTTTTGTACCCAACATTCCCCTTTTCTTCTTAAATAAATGAGGACCCACTTTTTTCAGATTATGGCTTTATTAGTTGAGGCTTTCTTCTATATATTTTTACAAATTCTTGATTATATTTATCCTTAGTCTTCATACTTAGATGAATCTATCATATTATTACATATTTTATGGACTAACTCCATTAATACCTTTTTAGGAGTTTTTGAAATAAGTATGTTTTTGGAACATAGTTTATTTAGAGAAATTTGTTCAGAGAATTATTCATCAGGCCTTTTGTTTGAACATTTTGTTTAATAGGTTCGGTTTTGAAGTTTGTTTTGATACATTTTGTGTTCAAAAACTTCTTCAACATTTATTTATCAACATTTTTATTCATATACATTTGTCCATTTAAGATTTATTCAGTGGTACTTTTATTCTTTGGTAATTTTGTTTGGAATGGATTAGGTCTTTGGAGTTTTTACATCAGGCATTTTAATCAAAATAATTATTTAAAAATGGATTATATATATGCATCAGGACTTTTGTGTAATGGAATTTTAGGTATATGAGATTTTTGTTTGGACATTTTGTCCAATGGACTTTTAGGTTTTCAGGGTTTTTGCATCAAACATTTTTTCTAATAGATCAATAAGCTTTATATATGTTTTGGGATTTTTGTTCAAACATTTTTATGATGGGAATTAGGTCTTTGAGGTTTTTTTTTGGGGTCTTTTATAAAGGCTAGTCCTAACATAAAACATGAATACCTGATTCCCAAATGCTAAAATATATTTATACTTAGCCGAATAAAGCCAAAATACTTCTTAATAGTTTGTTAAAACTACCCACCAACTATAACTAATAAAATATTTAAACTATGCAAAAATATAAAATAAGTGAACATTGGGAATTTACAATCCATGAACTAGTATTCAATGCTAAAATTTATATACATGATGTACAGTCATTGAAGCCTACATTGCTTACAATAAAACTTGTATTTGAATTCTATTGCTATCCTATGTGACAAAATCCCTATCTATCTATGAGAGTACTATTTATAAAACTAGCAATTACTAAAAGTGATAATTGTTCATAGAGCATTCAAAACATGCAAAAAAGATTGTAAGCACCTCCAATAACACGTAAGTAATAATGTCATTTTCATCTAAACCATTCAGTGGTTAAATTCCACTCTCACCATTTTTTATTAAGGATTAAATAGAATTTATGGATACAGTATTTGATGTCTCCATTTATGATAATAGGTATGTAAATTATTAAAATTTATGGGATGTTGTATACTTTATTAATATTTTCATTAGATGGAAATCTATCTCCCTTGGAATGACTATTTATCAAGGATTTGATAGTAATTAAAATTTAAGTATTACATTTTACTATAGCAAAGCTAGTGGTGATGTCATGTACTAACCACAAGATGTGTTCTTGCATCATATTGGTAACCTGATAATCATAGCATACATTATGGGAGCAGATCTCCAGAGATATTTATCATGACTGAAACTAGATTCTTATTTTTAAAAGCATAGATTAGTCCAATAGAATCAAGAGAATACAATGGAAAAAGTGTTTACATCATGGCTTCTTCCAAATGAAACCATCATATTATAAGGTAAGAATCCTAAGGGTCCCACTTCTACTAAAAATTTTAAGATGGGGGTGTAGATAGGCATGACACTTATCGACAAAGTCTATGGAATATCTAATATACATTTTCTAAATTTAGACTAGGTACCATTGTTTCACATGATGCTAACTAGTGACACTACATTCATGTTGGGAAAAATTATCAATTTTCATTTGAGAGAGTAGGTCATCCATAAGGAAAACTAACACACTCTTGTGGGCCACTTTTAATAATGTCATATCTATTAGATGTCATTATGGGAATAGTATAGGAAGTCCTTATTTATATATTGAGCCTAGCCATGGATTGTATCAAAAATAGAATTTGTGATCATTTCTAGTTTTTACACATTTATGCTTACATTAAGAATATGGTAATAATTTCTTAGGATGTCTATCTTCAAGTTTAGAAATCTATACATGGTTCTCCAATTCTTAGGGTTGGAAAAACATTATGAAGATGTTGTTTAAGAAGGGAGAATATTTTCTCTATCCATATTATTCTATCATCATGATCTGGGGAAACAAGGTTCATACCTTATGCCTCCCAAAGTGTGTACCTAACAAATTAGTTGAGCAAGGAATTTATTTCCAACTATGGTGGAGCATAGAGGAGAGGATAACTAGGACAAATAAAATTACATTCTTAGGCCACCATGTGTTCATTACCATAATGGTATAAACAATGAGTAAATACTTTAGAGATGTGGGTACAAAGAGGAAGAGATACCATTTTCCTAGAGTCTGGCATAGGTATTGGGATCCACATGGCATCATATAAAAACATATCTAGGGCCTCATCAACCCTTACAATCATGATCATTATCCTTATGAATTATTATTTATGAATTCAAAAATTATGAGGTCTTGGAGAGAGATATAATTACTGGGTTAAAGAAGGATCACTTGAGGGTGATCCAACAAGAATCTTCAATTTATATGAGTTAGTTAGATGGGAGAATGCCACTTTATGTAGGATGGACACATTCAGACTTTTGGAAATGCCAATCCATAGAAAAATTAGAGGATTTGGGATTTCCATCACAAGGACTCTCTTTCAAGCTAAAAGATATTAAAAAGGATCTAGAAGTAACTAAACCTAACCCTAGGGGAGCTCAAGCAGACCCCATCAATTTGGATTCCTCTGATGACGAAGAGAAAGTAAAAGAATAGCCAGCTCCTAGTATAATTCAAGTTACTACATCTACTTCCCAGGCATAATAGTCAACATTTGTAGTGGTATCAATAGATGAAGTAGCTACCTAAGTCCAAAAATGATCTTCCTCATAGCCAAAGACTAATTTAATATAAAAGGAAGCCTAATACTCCCACAGGTAGTCCTATAATAGAGAAACCTCACTCTTGCCCATAATTCCCCAGCAAGTAAATGAGTAAGAGGATGAAGAAGAGGATTTTGATGAGGAAAATGAGTTGCAGAAAGTTAAGGCTTTGAGCTTGAAGGTGACAAAGGGAAAGAACCAATTATGGAGGACACTATAGGTACTCAGTTTTTTGAGACCACTTATGTACTCTCTGAATTTGTTCCTATTTTTTGTTTTATGTCTATATCATGTATTTTTAAAACTCCAAAAGTGTAAGATCCTACTTCCACCTCTGATGATCCATTTTACACCACCTCTTTCTTTCATTACCCCTTACTCACCTCAAAGGTTGAGAAGGATGCTTCTACTGATAATCCATATACCACCACCATTGATCCATTTTTCATCCCCATGCCATCCACTTTCACCATTACCACCTCTAATATTCCTTCTAACACTACCCTTGTTAGATCAATTAAAAGGAAGAGCGCATACAAAAACTTGGAAAAAGCTATGGCCACCCCATAGATCCATGTCTAATCCACCCAAATCACTTTCCCCATTCCATCTACCACTCCATCACAAGAAACCATTATTACAAGTGTAGGGAAGGGAAAAAGCACAAAGACAAAAATAGTTATGGTCCATCCACTCCCACAATTTGTAGGATTGGATTTTTATAAGATCATCTAGCCTTCCTTACTTGAAACCATTTTCAAAGTAACCAAGAAGAAATAGATATTTGAGGAGGTTTAATAAGAGATTGTGGTCACAACCTCAAAGGAGATAGATGTTAATTAATTGACAATTCCTCCATGAGCCATAGAATTAAGTGATAAGAATTCACATGTGCTTAGCTTAAAAATCATTGATATCCCCTCTATTACAACTATGTTTGATAAACCATATAGAAACATTCATAGGGCTAGGAAGAGGAAGCTAGAATATGATGTAGATAAGGAATTGATTTTTGAGGAGAGGAAAGAGGTATTATCTTTGACAAAGAGGTAGAACATGCAATTAGGTAAATCCACTTATATTAAGGATTTTAGATATTTAGATAAGGAAAAAAGGGATGCCATATTGGCAATCTATGAGGGAACAGAGATGGACAAACAAGAATCAGAGGCTAAGCTATAAAAATTGAAGGAACAATAAAATATTATGCATATACCAACTGACATTGAAGTTAAGGTACAAGAAGTAACCTTAAAATGTTACAATTTTCTAGAAGAACTAGAATTCATGAGGGTTGAATTCCCCCCTGCCCCCCATGTTACAAAAACAAATAAATTGTTTAATTATTTGAAGTCTGATGGAAATAAATTAATTTTTTTGATTTTTTATATAAGCAATAAGTCTTATATCCATTTGGATCTGATGACACTACTAGAGGCATATAGTTCACTCAACTTTGTAGTCATTAGAATGGAATAAGATTATGAATGGTTGATAGGGATTAGGGATTCACACCTGAAGTACCAAGAGAATGATGATCTCATTCTTCAAATTTTAGATGACTCAGAATTGTCTAAGGTCAAATATGCTAGAGGGAAGTTGATAAGTAAGATTAAATTTGATCAACTCACTCAAAAGGCCATGAATAATTTCAAGCAATGTTTATAGGGGTTGTCATTGGAAGACATAGAGTACAAGCTAAGCTTCACTATAAAGAAGGTCACTAAAGATGAGATCTTCAAGATCAACTTCCAAGTGACCAAAATTGGATCATGTAAAAAACCTATGAAAATTTATATATATATATATATATATATATATATATATATATATATATATATATATATATATATATATATATACCACCTCTATTGAACTTGGATAGCATTCAATGGTAGCATGATGTTTCTCATTAAAATTGGCAAGAGATAGAAGTGAATAATAAGCAAGCTCAAGTTATTACTTCTAGTTCCATGTCAATAGCAATAGTTTCCACATCGATCACCATAACCACTATGCTGGTTAAGGTCCATGCAGCCATTCAAATTTCAACATATCCTTGATAGGCTAAGAATCATTACATGATAATTTTTTTGTATTACACACACACACACACACACACACACACACACACGCACACACACACACACACACACACACACACACACACACACACACACATTTTTATTTTTCTTATAAGTCCAAACCATTATTGTAAATTTTCATATTTATCTTTGTACAGATGTACACATTGCATGATTTTTTGTAAAGGCTAATTTAAACTATTTAACAACTATGAGATAAATTTATACAATTTTTACCATGGTTAGAACTCAATTTCTAACTATGACATGTAATGAATTTTGCATGAACTTGGAGGATGAGGTAACCCCTTTCCCAAGTATTTTTAAATAATTGTAATCCATAGTTTGAATTATTTAGAGAATTATAAATATACAAGAGCAAAGGAATTTTATTGTCCACTCATGTGTTTGCATATTTTATTTCCAATATTTGTGTAATTAAATTTTATTTGCTTGGTTTTATGATTAAATAATATGTAGTGTGCAAAAGTTGTAAATGGGTTCTTGATTATGCTAATTAATATGCTAGTATTATATGTGAAACAACTATTTAATGGTTGATAAATTGTATTGGTTATGATAGTTAAGTTTATTGATTCATAATTTTGAATGTATAGAAGTTATTTATTTTGATATAGTTTTCTATGTATGTGCAACAACTACCCTAGATACCTCACTAAGCCTAAGCCATAAGTTTTTGATTAAGAGTGTGCAATAACTACCCTAAAAGGAACAAACTTTGACTAAGGCCTATGAGTTTCCTATATTGGTATCCCCTTAGACTTCTTAACCATGTTTAACTGTGTGTGTGCAACAATTTCTAGTAATAGAAATAGGTTTTTAAAGCACTTGTCCACTTACAAACCAACCAAGGAAGTGTTCTTTAAGACTGTAGAGCCTTTATTTTACTCACTATTATTAACTATTTCACTAGATGGATTAAGTACATTATCCATAAAGAATTCAAGAGCACAAGATGAGATTTTCTTCTTGGAATAACAAATTACAACTAGATTTGGCACCCCCATTTCTCTAGTTTGTGATAATGGGGCATCTTTCAAATCAATAGAATTCACTGAGTGGGCACATGACAACTAGATTAGTATCATGGCATCATTTACCAATTACCCCTAAGGAAATGGATTAGTATTTTAAATAAATAAGTACCTAATAGATGAAATTAAGAAATTAGTTAGGGATAAGCCCAAGGACTAGCAAAACCTATTGAAGTATGTTCTTTGGGAAAACCAAATAAGATACAAGTAAACCATTAAAGATTCACCATTTTTTTTGGTATATGGATGCAAACCATTACTTCAAATCATGCTAAAAATACTAACTTATTAGATCCTCTAGGATTACATGGAACCAAGTGATAAATTAGAGTCTCAACTACTAGACAATAGAAATGGAGGATGTAAGCACTTAATCCTTATAGAAATTTAGTAAACACTAAGACATAGTCAAGAGGTGGTTTGATAAGAGATTAAAGGTCAAAGAATTTAATATCTTAGATATAGTGCTTAATTGGGATAAATCCAAGAAACGAAAGGACAACATGACAATTTTTCCACATTGTTGATTGGACCATATCACATTTCATAGATCCTAGGCAATAATGCGTTCATTCTAAAGGACTTGAAAGGCAATAAACTCACATATCCAATAAATAGGTAGTTTATAAATCATTAATTCATGGCTATACCATCTGAAGGTACCACCAACTATTGAAAGGACATGGTATATGTAAGATTAAATTAGATTTCTTGATTTCTTAGATTACATTTCTTATTTTCTTAGGTTAGATTGACTATTTTCTTGGATTAACTTCTTATTTTCTAAGGTTAGTTTTAATTATTTATTGATTAGTTGTTTTTATGCTTCTTATGATAATCTAAATTATGTTTTATTTGATGTAATCAAGCTAAAATTCAAACCAACTAAGCATATGCTCAAATAGACTTGTAAAAAAAAGGAAAAATTAAAAAATAGGTCACAATTAAGGACATATTGG